>JAVJIF010028001.1:0-41219 GCA_038442645.1 Agave tequilana | reverse complement strand
TCCAAGCCGACTAGATCCAAACATGATCCAAAGAGTTTGACTCCATTCGAGTGCTAGATGCAATCTTGATATGCGAGCTCTTGAATCTACATGTGTTAGCTATAAAACTCTTTTGTTGAAGGAAAATACCTACTAAGATCTTGATCAATAACTGAAACTAAATAAACAAAAGATCATTAGTAAACTAACTTTCATAAGTTAGTCATCATCAAAACTAAAGTGAAAGGCCTCTGGGCTAACATACTATGATATGTATAAAATGAACATGAAGCACCTAGATGAGTAATGTCATATATCATAATCATCAGGTCACAGTAACACAAGATCACAAGTTAAGTACGATATGGCAAGTTTAAGAACATCATGTAGTCAAGATTATCCATATCACAAATGATAATTCTAAGTCTAGTATGTTTTATTACCCTAACTAATGCAGCCATCCTATGCCCCATCTCACAGGACAACTGCATATCAAACAAGTGATGCATTAGTGGATCTTGATAGCAGGGAGAAACAGTTCATTGTACTCAGGTATCTGTAACATGTAATAACAGGAGCGCGCATAAATAACAAGACGTGTGGCATCCAAACCTACAAGGGGTCGCCCTTCCAAGCATACCTTCCTGGATTTTTCTTACTATAGTCTCCTCCAATAACCCCAGCTTGGTTAATTTTTTAATTATTGTAAATGCAAGATAATGTGTGACTCAGCGTGACAGGATTAGGGATCAGTATCAAGAGTATCAGTGTCAAATAGTGATTACAATACATATCAAAGTTTCAAAAAAATAGAAAAATAGTGACAACATCGAGTGATAAATGCATAATAGTATAAGTGATACCAGTGTATTTGGATGTTGACATAATCATAAGATAGTAATCATAAGATAGGGTGACATCAACTTAATTGTACAACATTTACTGATTATAGTCATACTTGAGTGATCATTTATGTCACAGACATCCTACGCATGCATGTCTTACGTTACACATGATCAGAGAAAGGTATGAAAATTGAGATTTTCAAGGAATTATATAAGCTAAAAAAAGAACACAGAGGAGAGAGTATGTGTACTTGTCTGATGTTGTTGGAATCTGAATTTCGTAACTACAACCGGCTCTGGGTAAAATTCGCAGCCTAAATATTACGTGAATTAATTAGAGACTTGACATGTTATTATTCAGTGATAAGTTGAATAAGCATACAATTTTTACTATTTATTATAATTTTGGTTGGTTAATATTTTCAAATAATTCAATTTCTGAATTTTTATCAACTATTTAAAAATATAATTTCATTATAAAATATATGCATAAACTAATAAATTAATGTATAATATTTATATTTTTACTAAATTTTGAATTTTATATTTTTTTGTGATATTTAGAAATTTATGGCAATTATTAATAAATGATCATTAAATAATAATTATAAAGAATATTTAATTTCATGTTATTCTAACTAATATTACACTCAAATAATTTTACAGAGTCTCAAATTTAGTTTATGTTTTTTGGGAATTTCCTGGAATTTTTTGAGTTTATTTCAAATTTTTCTGAATTAAAATAAACTTAAAAATCAATAAAAGTCAATAAAAGGCTTAATGGGTCTGTTACAGTAATGGGTCTGGGTCTGGGTTTGCTACATTAAAATGCTACAATAATTTTTCTACATATTTTATTATATCTTATTTATTTATTTTCTTTTTCTTTTCCTTTTTTTTCCTTTCTTTCTTTTTCTCTTTTTCTTTTTCTTTTCTAATATTGGCCCGGAACAGATCCGAACCCGGGTCTGTGAAACACAGACCCAAGTTGGGTCTATGTTGGGCATAGACCCAGTCGGGCTGGGCCCGACCAGGCCATCCTGGTCTGGCCAGGCCAGGCGCTGTGTTGTGCATAGTGCACCTATATCTCTTTTTTTGTAAATGTAAATTAATAAAATTCTTAAAAAATAATGATAAATACAAGGAACATTGTAAGCCCCGATTCCACAGATACGGGGACGTCACTGCGACGTATATACGTAGGCCAGAAATTGCCCACACGTATATACGCTAAGCAAAAAGCACAACAAGAAACAGAGTACACGACAAAGCGTGGTATCTATACATATGCCAACACAAGAAGTACACATACAAAGTTATCACAGGATATTATAAGGTATTACACATGACGTGTGCATTACATCATAACCAAGTCCAAAAGAATATATACAATATGTATACAAAAAGCTCACAAGTAGAAAAAGGATCTCGTGAGTCAAAAGGAGAGAGTCTGGCACGAGGACCGGAGCTAATCTGCCTGCTCACTAAAGAAAGCCTGATCTTCGGTGGATGGCTCCACTTCGACCCAAGCCTCGGAATCTGAATATGCAAATCCAAGGGATCAAGACATATAACAATGAACAATATATATGGCCAAATGGCTAGGATACATGAATATAGAAAACTGGAACGGTCTAATGAATATAAACCAACAGGTAAGGAAAGCATATATAACTGAGGTCAGAAAGAAATGAATGCATAGCTCTAGTCTATTATTATTATTACTTGCTTTACTGTGATATCTAGCTATGTGACCCAGCGTCCCAGCGCACATAGATCCATATCCTAGTAACTCAAGGTTGTTATTGGAAACAGCGGGGGTATCGACGAACTATGTTTACAGTGGACCCGTACATGCCCGGGATAACGGTCCAGGATTGTTCCGTTGCTTGGTGACGGAAGCCAGCCGCTAGGCTATTCAGGAGGGTCTTATGTATGCCCTTAGTCATGACTGATTCAGGAATAGGGAGCAAGCACTCCCCTCGGTCCCCTGGTGTACCGCAGGTTAGACCGGAATATGATTGTACAATATACCTACTACCACTGTAAACACGAACACGTATCGATATCCGCATATTTCCCCCGACCCATATGTAAGTTGGTGCTTTTTATAGGAAAGTCAAGTGTATCATGCTTTGTTTTAAGAGATGGCATGATGGGTGGTGATATTTACTATTTACATGTCATGATACAAGAATATGCAATAACAAGTCATGAGGTAACAAGAGATACATCTATTCAGTAATAGGTCATGTAATATCAGTATTGAAGCATGAACAAGCAAGATATAATACACATGTAACAAGCATAAGAACCAAATTCAGAACAGAAATTACTATGACACACAGTCAGAATTAGTCGACTAGGGGTAAGGGTTAGTCGACTAATAAGGGTCTCTAGTCGACTAACAGTCTGGGTTAGTCGACTAAAACAAGGATACAGAGAGTTGGAATTCTGTTTCAGGGAAAGTTAGTCGACTAGGGTTGTAAGGGTAGTCGACTAACAGGGAACTATTAGTCGACTAATGGATACTTAAGTCGACTAAGTCTGTTGATACAGAAAGTTGGATTTCTGGTCCAGGGAGGATTAGTCGACTAGGAGGATTCAGGAGTCGACTAATAGGGATTTCCAGAGAGTTGAGATTTAGGTCCAGAAAAGATTAGTCGACTGATAATTGGGGTAAGTCGACTAATACTGTGTTTCCAGAAAAACTAAGTTTCAGCTAAGTGTTCTAGTCGACTAGCTCCTAGGTAAGTCGACTAATCGTGGGGAAAAACAGTGAACAGAACAGAATTTCTGGAAGTGTGTTTGATGGTCCAAATCATGGTTTTTTGGTGACCTAGGTGTACAAGGAGTGTAGATACAAGTGTTCTAGGGCTAATTCAAGTCTTGGTGAGTGAAATACTCACTTGGAACCGTTAGATTGAAGCTCTACGAGTCCGGAAAGACTGTGGTCGACGGATAGCTCCCAAATGATCCTTGGCGACGAAGAGAGCTACGATCCAAGCTCCAAAGTAGAAGCTTGAGCTGGAGGGGAAGAGCTTGGGGGGGTTCTTGGAGCTAGGGTTCAGTTGAGGAAGGAGAGGGTTTGGTGAGAGCTTCTCTCACTTGAGTTGAAATGAGAAAGAAAAAGATTAAAGTGTAAAGGGAAAGTCTTATATAGGTTTGGGATTTGTAAAGGGGTTGGAATTAAGATAGAAGTGAGGGGTTTTCTTGCAAAAAAGGAGGGGTGAGGTGTCCCTCACCTGGCCACTTGGCCGGCTGTGGGAGAGAGAGAGAGTGAGTGGGGTTAGGTGGGGAAGTGAGTGGGAAATGAGGTGGCATTTGTGGAATTTTGGGATTTTTGAAAAAATGTCCGAAATTCAAGCATCTCGGAATGACCTGAAAATTTACCAAAAATCAAGAATAAGATTTGAAGACTCATGGTGAAATTCGTTTGAAGAAATAATTTATAGTTTTAGAATTAAAAATCCCGGAATCGGTTATCTGCCGACTCCGTTGGAATTTTCATAAATTCATAAAATTCTCAGAAAAAGTATTTAGATAGAAAATATGATTCTAAGAAATAAAGTCTAAAGGACTTTCTAGAAATTCCTAGTAGTTTGTGAATTAAAAATCCGAGAATCGATCAGCGACACTGGTCGACACCGGTTTTGAAAATATTTAATTAATTTCAGGAAAATTCTGGAAAATCATATAAAATCCAAAGTATAGGAAAATGACATTTGGAACTGAAATCGGTCGAATACAGGAAGTAATTCGGAAAAAAATACGATAGGGAAACTGAATACGCAACTAAGTACGTATTCCGGGAACGGGGTATTACAATCTACCCACCTTACAAAAATTTCGTCCTCGAAATTTCGTAAAGTGAAAAGGAACAGATAAGTAAGGACAAGAAGGAAGATAACGGTAGATATGAATAAGGATAAGAACAAGAATAGGAATAAGAAGGAAGAGTCTTACCAATCAAGTTGTGAAGAGATGAGGGTAACGCTCACGGATGACATCCTCTCGCTCCCACGTGGCCTCTCCAGGGGCATGCCTGTTCAAGACACCAACACCAATGGTATAGCTCTGTTCTTCAATGCCTTGACACTCCTGTCCAAAATAGCCATCGGCTGCTCTTGATATGACAAGTCCGGTTGTAGTTCCAGCTCGGAATGATCCAGAATATGACTATCATCTTTCACATACTTCCTCAGCTGTGACACGTGGAATACATCGTGAACTCCGTCCAAAGATGGCGGTAACGCCAACCTGTAAGACACCTCTCCCACTCGATCCAAAATCTCGAATGGGCTGATATATCTTGGACTAAGTTTTCCACGCGTACCGAACCGGATTACTCCTTTGGTAGGTGATATCCTCAAGAATACATGATCTCCAACCTGGAATTCCAATGGCCTCTCCGAGTGTCAGCCCAACTCTTCTGCCGACTCTGAGCTATCCTGAGATGATCTCTGATAATCCTGACCTTGTCTGTTGTCTGAATCAGAATCTCTGGCCCCAAAAGTCTCCTCTCACCGACTTCATCCCAACAAATCGGAGACCTACACTTCCTCCCATACAATGCTTCAAAAGGTGCCATTTTGATACTTGCTTGATAACTGTTGTATAAGAAAACTCAGCCAAGTGAAGATGGTCTTCCCATGATCCCTGGAATTCAATCATGCAGGCCCTCAACATATCCTCAAGAATCTGGATAGTCCTCTCAGATTGTCCGTCTGTCTGAGGATGATATGATGTACTGAATTTCAGACGAGTCCCTAGACTTTCTTGGAGACTCTCCCAGAAATGAGATCTGAATCTGGTGTCTCGGTCTGATACAATACTAACAGGAACTCCATGTAGACGAACTATCTCCTTCAAGTACTTGTCTGCCAAGACCTCTGTTGACTGTCCACCCTGAATGGTATAAAGTGAGCTGACTTGGTGAGACGGTCAATGATTATCCACACAGCATTATTACCTTTAGGACTTCGAGGTAATGCCGTGACAAAATCCATGGTGATGTGCTCCCACTTCCATTCGGGTATCGGTAAAGGTTGCAGAAGTCCAGCTGTCGCTGATGCTCTATCTTTATCTGTTGACAAACCAAGCACTTGGCAACAAACTGGGCTATCTCCCTCTTCATAGTGTTCCACCAAAACTGCTTCTTCATATCTTGATACATCTTGTTTCCCCCCGGGTGTATGGAATATGCTGAACTGTGAGCTTCCGCCAAAATCTTCTGCCGAACTTCTCCTTGGGGAACACAAAGCCTGCTACCAAAATATAAGGCACCATCCGGACGAATACTGATATCAGTCCTCAATCCAGCCTCTACCTGAGCTCGGAACTGTTGCAATCTGGGGTCTTCCTTCTGAGCTTCCTTGATCTCATCTATTAATGTTGACTGAATCTGCAAAGCCATGAGCTGTCCTGCCTCCTCAGTCTCCCGAACCAACCTCAGGTCCAATCTGATAATGTCCTGAATCAACTCCTTCTGCTGAGTGATTTGGACAAGCACCCTATTCTCTGGCATCCTGCTCAGTGCATCCGGTACTGTATTGACCTTGCCTGGATGGTATTGCAAGTCAATATCATAGTCCGCCATCAGCTCCAGCCACCGCCTCTGCCTCATGTTCAACTCCTTCTGTGAGAAAATATACTTGAGGCTCTTGTGATCCGTGTATATCAACACCTTATCTCCCAGAAGATAATGCCTCCAAATCTTCAAAGCAAATATAACAGCTGCTAGCTCCAAGTCATGAGTTGGGTAGTTCCGCTCATGAGGCTTCAGTTGCCTAGATGCATATGCTATAACATGATCATGTTGCATAAGTACACATCCCAGGCCTTTCCCTGATGCATCACTGAATATGACCATCCCTCCTCTCCCTGAGGGAGTCTTCAAGATCGGAGCTGAAATGAGTCTCTGCTTCAACTGCTCAAATGCCAAAGTACATTCTTCTGTCCATGTGTACCTCTCTCCTTCCGGGTGAGCTTGGTCAACGGAGCTGCAATCCTAGAGAAATCCTGGACAAAGCGCCTGTAATATCCGGCTAGCCCAAGAAAACTCTTAATCTCAGTCACCGTCTCCGGAATAGGCCAATTCTTCACTGCTTGGACTTTGCTGGGATCCACCGAGATTCCTTCTGCTGAAACAATGTGCCCAAGGAAGGCTATACTGTCCAACCAGAAGTCACACTTGCTCCTCTTGGCATGAAGCTGCTCCTGCTGGAGGGTCTGCAACACAATCCTCAAGTGTTCTGCATGCTCCTTGTTGTTCTTGGAATAGATCAAGATGTCATCTATGAAGACAACAACGAACTGATCCAGGTAGGGCGAGAACACTCGGTTCATCAAATCCATGAAAACTGCAGGGGCATTGGTGACTCCGAAAGGCATAACTAGAAATTCATAGTGGCCATAACGGGTCCTGAATGCCGTCTTCGGGATATCCTCTGTCTTCATCCTTAGCTGATGGTACCCCGACTGCAAATCCAACTTAGAGAATACCCGGGCTCCATGAAGCTGATCAAACAAATCATCAATCCTTGGCAAGGGATACTTGTTCTTGATGGTAACCTTGTTCAATTCCCTGTAATCAATACAAAGTCTCTTACCACCATCCTTCTTGTTCGCCAATAGCACTGGAGCTCCCCATGGTGAAGCACTTGGCCGAATCAATCCCTTATCAGAGTACTCTTGCAGCTGCTTCTTCAGAATCTCTAGCTCCGTCGGTGCCATCCTGTACGGAGCCTTAGATATAGGAGCCGTCCCAGGCACAGTATCAATTGAGAACTCGATCACCCTTTTTGGTGGCAGTCCTGAGATCTCAGCAAACACTCCTGGAAATTCATCCCACACCGGTACTCCTTTCTGAACCTCTGAAGTAGTCAACCGAGTCTTTCTCTTGGTAGACTTCACCTCACCACAAAATTGAAATTCCGGTTGACGGGGAATCCTGAAAATAATCTTCTTCTCTCTACAGTCAATGACTGCATGGTACTGACTGAGCCAGGTCATGCCTAAGATTACGTCGTACCTTTAGTGTCTAGCACGAGCATATCTATGGCCAAGGTCTTATCACAAAGTTCCACTGGACAATCAGCACAAACCCTAGAAGACATGACTACTCCATTCCCAGTACTAATCTCCCATTTGTGGTCTAACACTTTAACAGGTATAGAATGCAATGCCACAAAATGATCTGAGATAAAACAGTGCGAAGCACCGGAATCGAAGAGGGCTAAAACAGGCTGAGAATGCACTCTGATATTACCTGTTATCACCTCCTCAGAAGTCTCAGCTTCCACTTCCGTCAAGTTGTAGGCTTGACCTCTTCCACGCCCTGCTGCTGTCCTAGCTCCCCTCTGGACTGGGCGACAACATGCTGTGGAGGAAGGGGAAGAGCTCTCCTCATCACTGGTCCCTGATTCCTCTGCCCCGGTGGTCCTGGAAGTGCTCTCTGTCCAACCGGTCCCTGAAGTGCTGGCACAGCTTGGCCGGCTATCCCCATCCTTCTGTGCGGACAGGCTTCTATAGAATGATCCCTGGATCCACACACCAAACACAATCCATTTGCCCTCCGGCAATTCTGACGAATGTGGCCCGGTTTCTGACAATAACTGCAGAAGGTCGATGGTTGGCCCGCCTGGTAAGGAGCTGGTCTGAATTGCTGCCTCATCTGCACCTTCGCTGTTCTGAATGGGCCTCCTCTCCCCATTGGTGGAAACGGCCTCTTCATGGCCTGGTTCCTCATCTGATCCTCCTGCTTCTTCTCCAACCCACGCTCCACTTCCCGAGCTATGGTAAGAACCTCAGAATAAGTCTTCAGCTGCTGGGCATTAGGAACATCTGAATGTCCATCTGCAAGCCCTGCTGGAACCTGCTCGCCCGCTTCTCCTCGTCCTTTACCATGTACGGGGCAAAGCGGCTCAGTCTGAGAAATTCCGCGGCATACTCGTCCACGGACCTACTCCCTTGCTGAAGCCTGATGAACTGCTCTTCCATGTCCTTCTGTGCAGTAGCTGGGAAGAATCTGGCATAGAAGCTCTTGGAGAATGTGTCCCAGGTGACAGGCTTCTCCAGTCTGGCCTCTTCAGCAAGCCACCAAGTTCTAGCAACATCTTTCAACTGAATCTTGGCGACCTCAACTTGGTTCTCCTTTGGTACCCTGGCTGCATTCAGCAAATCAGTGGTGTCTGTCAACCACTGCTCAGCATCCAATGGTTTCTCTTCTCCCGTGAAGATGGCTGGTTGCAGCCTCCTGAAGTCCGATACATTTCCGGGCCTCTGCTCCTTCGGTGCTGCCAATTCTTGCCTGAGGAGTTCAGTCTGCTGCTGCTGGTTCTCCATCATAGTCTGAATGACTCTCAGAATATCCACATTCTCCCCTGTAGGTCCATTCGATGCTTGCCCCGAGTGGTTACGGCCCTTCCTTCTCTCCATACCGATTGGTGAAAGATAACTGGAATTGGAAAAATGGAAGGAATTTAGGACACAAGGGATGGAATCAAGGAGGAATCAAGAAGGACTAGATAACTCTGTACATTGTAGTTGGCATCAGCAAATTATTAATTTGCTGCTTGATTGTACTTTAGGTGTGAGAGCCTAGGCTCTGATACCAACCTGTAACGCCCCGATTCCACAGATACGGGGACGTCACTGCGACGTATATACGTAGGCCAGAAATTGCCCCACACGTATATACGCTAAGCAAAAAAGCACAACAAGAAACAGAGTACATGACAAAGCGTGGTATCTATACATATGCCAACACAAGAAATACACATACAAAGTTATCACAAGATATTATAAGGTATTACACATGACGTGTGCATTACATCATAACCAAGTCCAAAAGAATATATACAATATGTATACAAAAAGCTCACAAGTAAAAAGGATCTCGTGAGTCAAAAGGAGAGAGTCTGGCACGAGGACCGGAGCTAATCTGCCTGCTCACTAAAGAAAGCCTGATCTTCGGTGGATGGCTCCACTTCGACCCAAGCCTCGGAATCTGAATATGCAAATCCAAGGGATCAAGACATATAACAATGAACAATATATATGGCCAAATGGCTAGGATACATGAATATATAGAAAACTGGAACGGTCTAATGAATATAAACCAACAGGTAAGGAAAGCATATATAACTGAGGTCAGAAAGAAATGAATGCATAGCTCTAGTCTATTATTATTATTACTTGCTTTACTGTGATATCTAGCTATGTGACCCAGCGTCCCAGCGCACATAGATCCATATCCTAGTAACTCAAGGTTGTTATTGGAAACAGCGGGGGTATCGACGAACTATGTTTACAGTGGACCCCGTACATGCCCGGGATAACGGTCCAGGATTGTTCCGTTGCTTGGTGACGGAAGCCAGCCGCTAGGCTATTCAGGAGGGTCTTATGTATGCCCTTAGTCATGACTGATTCAGGAATAGGGAGCAAGCACTCCCCTCGGTCCCTGGTGTACCGCAGGTTAGACCGGAATATGATTGTACAATATACCTACTACCACTGTAAACACGAACACGTATCGATATCCGCATATTTCCCCCGACCCATATGTAAGTTGGTGCTTTTTATAGGAAAGTCAAGTGTATCATGCTTTGTTTTAAGAGATGGCATGATGGGTGGTGATATTTACTATTTACATGTCATGATACAAGAATATGCAATAACAAGTCATGAGGTAACAAGAGATACATCTATTCAGTAATAGGTCATGTAATATCAGTATTGAAGCATGAACAAGCAAGATATAATACACATGTAACAAGCATAAGAACCAAATTCAGAACAGAAATTTACTATGACACACAGTCAGAATTAGTCGACTAGGGGTAAGGGTTAGTCGACTAATAGGGGTCTCTAGTCGACTAACAGTCTGGGTTAGTCGACTAAAACAAGGATACATAGAGTTGGAATTCTGTTTCAGGGAAAGTTAGTCGACTAGGGTTGTAAGGGTAGTCGACTAACAGGGAACTATTAGTCGACTAATGGATACTTAAGTCGACTAAGTCTGTTGATACAGAAAGTTGGATTTCTGGTCCAGGGAGGATTAGTCGACTAGGAGGATTCAGGAGTCGACTAATAGGGATTTCCAGAGAGTTGAGATTTAGGTCCAGAAAAGATTAGTCGACTGATAATTGGGGTAAGTCGACTAATACTGTGTTTTCCAGAAAAACTAAGTTTCAGCTAAGTGTTCTAGTCGACTAGCTCTTAGGGTAAGTCGACTAATCGTGGGGAAAAACAGTGAACAGAACAGAATTTCTGGAAGTGTGTTGATGGTCTAAATCATGGTTTTTTGGTGACCTAGGTGTACAAGGAGTGTAGATACAAGTGTTCTAGGGCTAATTCAAGTCTTGGTGAGTGAAATACTCACTTGGAACCGTTAGATTGAAGCTCTACGAGTCCGGAAAGAGTGTGGTCGACGGATAGCTCCCAAATGATCCTTGGCGACGAAGAGAGCTACGATCCAAGCTCCAAAGTAGAAGCTTGAGCTGGAGGGGAAGAGCTTGGGGGGGTTCTTGGAGCTAGGGTTCAGTTTGAGGAAGGAGAGGGTTTGGTGAGAGCTTCTCTCACTTGAGTTGAAATGAGAAAGAAAAAGATTAAAGTGTAAAGGGAAAGTCTTATATAGGTTTGGGATTTTGTAAAGGGGTTGGAATTAAGATAGAAGTGAGGGTTTTCTTGCAAAAAAGGAGGGGTGAGGTGTCCCTCACCTGGCCACTTGGCCGGCTGTGGGAGAGAGAGAGAGTGAGTGGGGTTAGGTGGGGAAGTGAGTGGGAAATGAGGTGGCATTTGTGGAATTTTGGGATTTTTGAAAAAATGTCCGAAATTCAAGCATCTCGGAATGACCTGAAAATTTTACCAAAAATCAAGAATAAGATTTGAAGACTCATGGTGAAATTCGTTTGAAGAAATAATTTATAGTTTTAGAATTAAAAATCCCGGAATCGGTTATCTGCCGACTCCGTTGGAATTTTCATAAATTCATAAAATTCTCAGAAAAAGTATTTAGATAGAAAATATGATTCTAAGAAATAAAGTCTAAAGGACTTTCTAGAAATTCCTAGTAGTTTGTGAATTAAAAATCCGAGAATCGATCAGCGACACTGGTCGACACCGGTTTTGAAAATATTTAATTAATTTCAGGAAAATTCCGGAAAATCATATAAAATCCAAAGTACAGGAAAATGACATTTGGAACTGAAATCGGTCGAATACAGGAAGTAATTCGGAAAAAAATACGATAGGGAAACTGAATACGCAACTAAGTACGTATTCGGGAACGGGGTATTACAAACATCTTAGGTGTTCTATATAATTTTATTGTGATTTTAGAATAAGTTTTTCAAGGTGAAATAACAGCTAACATGTAATGCGTACTACGTGTTCGATGAAATGCCATAACGAACTTAAATCTACAAAAATGAAAAATAAAATACCTGGAATGCTTTCCTTCAGTCTAAATGTTTTTATCCTCCACTAGTAGTTCAAAGATTCGGGAGAGAAAGAGAGATTGTAGTGAAAAAGGGAGAGAAGTTTAGATTTTGCAGATGACTTGAGATGGTGAGATACCCTTTTTATAGACACCACACAAACCCCTAAGCCACCCTGAGAGTTAGGCTACGTGGAAGGAGTAGTGGGTTCAGTTTGGGTGAGTGGGAATGAGGGGAGAAAGTGAGGGAGAAGTTAGAGAGAGCGGGGGAAGTTGGAGAGGATGAAAGGAGTTAAAACGGAGGGTTAAATAAATGGGCTTGGGCCTTCAGACCACATGCCAATGTGGCAACATAGTTAACTCACTACATCATTTTCTAGCCCACCAAGGTTCAAAACTTAGTGGCTACAAATAAATTGCAAATTTTATTTTTATTTTTTATTTATTTCTTATTTATATTTATTTAAATTTTTCCTTTTCTTAACTCAATTAAATTCCTATTTAGTTCGAAAAAATCCTAAAAATCCTTTAAAATAGCAAATATTATTATAAAATTATTATAAATTAAATTCATGAAATTCATCTCTGATTACAAATTAAAAAATCCGAAAGTCATATAGCGACACAAATGGGTCACGATTTTCGAGAATCTTCAATTAATTTAGAAATATTTTGAAAAAATCAAGAAAAATATGAAATATTAGAAAATTTTATTAAAGTTAGAGTAGACTTAGTTTAGACCACTAGAAAAGGTATTTATACTATACCGACTACTAGTAGAAAATACCTAGAACCGAGGTTTACAATCCAACCCACCTAATAAAAAGAATTCCGTCCTCAAAATTTAAAAGTAAACAAGGAGAAGAGTATTCTAATAAGATGATGAATAGATAGTTAGAAGTGAGATAAGTTACCTGAGAAAAGATGAGGATATTTAGCCCTGATATCATCTTCACGTTCCCAAGTGGAATCCCCAGGAGAGTTTGGATCCCAAGATACCAGTACCAGGGGGATGGTCTTGTTCTTCTGAATCTTCTCCTTCTTGTCAATGATGCGGATTGGCTGAGTCTCATAGGATAGATCGCGGTTTAGTCTTAGATCTAAATAATCCAGAATATGTTGGTCATCCCTGACGTACTTTCTTAATTGAGAGATGTGGAATATGTCATCAACACCATCTAGTGCTGGAGGTAAGGCTACTCGGTATGCTACTTATCTGACTCGCTCTATGATGTCAAAAGGTCCAATATATCTGGGACTCAGCTTCCTACTGCAGCCGAACCTAATGACCCCTCAGTTGGTGAGATCTTAAGAAATAAATGGTCACCTACTGCAAACTCTAAGGGTATTCTCTTGGCATTGGCCCACTTCTTCTTACGATCTTGAGCGGCCTTCATATGTTTCCTTATCTTGGCCACCTTCTCTGCTGTTTGCAAAATTAGATCTGGGCCGAGCAGCTTCCTTTCGCTAATGTCATCCTAGCACACAGGAGATCTGCACTTTCTCCCATAGAGTGCCTC
The DNA here is from genome assembly GCA_038442645.1 of Agave tequilana. Lineage (NCBI taxonomy): Eukaryota > Viridiplantae > Streptophyta > Magnoliopsida > Asparagales > Asparagaceae > Agave > Agave tequilana. The sequence continues at coordinate 27,435 of JAVJIF010028001.1, read as the reverse complement.
ATATGGAGCTATCTGGATGCTAGCCTAATAGCTGTTATTGTAGGAGAACTCTACTAAATGTTGGTCATCCCATGATCCCTTAAAGTCTAGCATATAGGCTCTAAGCATATCCTCTAGAATCTGGATGGTTCTTTTTGATTGGCTATCAGTCTGAGGATGGAATGTCGTGCTGAACATTAACTTGCTGCCCAAGCTCCTCTGAAGACTATCCAAAAACGTGACATAAATCTAGTGTTTCTATCTAAAATAATACTAACAAGGACTTCATGAAGTCTAACTATTTCCTGCATGTACTTCTCTGCCAGTGTTTCTGTGGACTGTCTGACTCTGAAAGGTATAAAGTGAGCACTCTTAGTGAGTCGGTCCACGATTACCCATATAGCATTGTTCCCTCTTGGACTCCTAGGCAGGCCTACAACAAAGTCCATAGTGATATTCTCCCACTTCCATTTGGGAGTAAGGAGTGGTTGTAGTAGCCCGACCGTCCTCTGGTGTTCCGTCTTGACTTATTGGCATACAAGACAATGGGATACGAATCGAGCTATCTCTCTCTTCATCCCATGCCACCAAAGTGTTGCTTGAGGTCTCTGATACATTTTAATACCTCTGGGGTGTACCGAATAAGGGGAACTGTGAGGTTTAGAGAGTAACTTCCTTCGAATTTCCCAAGATGGTACACAGAGTCTGTTTCCGAACTGAAGTAAACCATCTGCATGGATGACTATATCCTGCCTTATTCTGGCTTCCACTTCTTCTCTGATCTTCTGTAACTTAGGGTCTTCCTTCTGAACCTCTTAATCTTCTCGATCAGAGATGGTTGAGTCACCAAGGTCATGAGTCTTCCAATATCTTCAGGTAGAATGATATCCAAGTCTAGCCTAAGGATCTCTTCCTGCATCTCCTTCTGCTGAGCCATCATCATGAAAGAGGGCTTCCTACTGAGAGCATCTGGAACTACATTCACCTTCTCAGGGTGGCATTGCAGATCTAGATCAAGTCTGCCATGAGCTTCAGCCATCCCCTCTAGCACATGTTGAGCTCCTTCTGAGTAAAAATGTACTTGAGACTCTTATGATCTGTGAATATCTCCACACGCTCTCTTAGAAGATAGTGTCTTCACACTTTAAGAACGAAGATGACCCCTGCCAGCTCCAAATCATGGGTTGGGTAATTTCTCTCATGGGGCTTCTGTTGTCTTGAGGCGAATGATATCTTTGTCTCGTTGCATCAACACACAACCCAGGCCGCGCCCAAAAGCATCGATATGTATCACCATCCCCCCAGATTCATCTAGAATAGCTAGAACTGGTGCCATTGTCAATCCATTCTTCAGTTCCTTGAATGCTAACTAGCATTCCTCACTCCACCGATACTTCACTTTCTTTCAATGAGCTTGGTTAGAGGCTCAGAGATCCTGGAGAAATTTTGGACAAATCGACGATAGTAGCCAGCCAATCTAAGAAAACTTCTCACTTCTATGATAGACTTAGAGATTGGCCAATCTCTGACAACTTTTACTTTGGCTGGATCCACTGAGATGCCATCCCCAGGTATGATGTGCCGAGAAATGAGACATGGTCTAGCCAAAAAGAGCATTTACTAAGCTTTGCATATAAATTCTCTTGTCTTAGAGTTTGCAGGACAATCCTCAAGTGCTCAGCGTGCTTCTCTTCGATCTTGGAGTAGATCAGAATATCATCAATGAAGACCATGACAAATTAGTCTAAGTATGGAACAAAAACGCATTCATCAAGTCCATGATTACCACAGAGCATTGGTGACTCCGAATGGCATAACAAGGAACTCAAAATGTCCATATCGCATCCGAAAAGCAGTCTTAGATACATCCTCAGCAGTCACCCGCACTTGGTGATAACTAGAACGGAGATCTAGTTTAGAGAATATTGTGGCTCCCCCCAGCTAATCGAAGAGATCGTCAATCCGGGGTAAGGGATACCTATTCTTGACTGTGATGTGGTTCAGCTCCCAGTAATCAATGCATAGGCCCCGACTACCATCCTTCTTCTTGACTAAAAGGACCGGAGTGCCCCAGGGTGAAGCACTCGGTCGAATTAACCCCTTATAGAGCAGTTCTTGAATCTGCTTCTTCAGTTTCGCTAGTTCTACCGAAGTCATGCGGTACGACATCATGAAAATAGGGGCTATTCCAAGCAAGACTTCGATACTAAATTCAATCTCTTGAACAGGGGGTAGTCTAGGAAGATCCCAGGAAAGATGTCAAGAAATTTACATACCACCTCAGGCATATTAACCTGCTCCTTAGAGTTTAAGGACTCTAGCACTCCCTTCAATTGCCTCTTTTGAATTGGGCTTGCTCCAGAGTTACATCCATAGGATAAAATTTAAACTCTGGATGACTGGGGACCTGAAAAGTGACTTTCTTCTTCCTTCAGTCAATGAGAGCATAGGAAGTGCCCAACCAATCCATGCCCAATACAATGCAAACCCAGAGTCGTTTATGACTATCAGGCGGCTAGAAACTCTCTACTATATATCACTATAGGGGACTTCCTACATTCCTTAGAACAGACAACTATCCCGCCTCCCGTGGTTATGTTCCAGGGATTAACCATATCATCACAAGAAATATGGTGCCGAGCAATAAAGTTTGCAGAAATAAAAGAATGGGTAGCCCCAAAATCGAAGAGAACTTGTGCAGGAATAGATTGTACTAAGATGGTACCTGCGATGACCCCATCAGCCACTTCAACTTCCTCTAAAAGTCAGATTGTAGGCCCGGCCCTGCCTCTTCACTGGTCGGTCTTGCTGAGGCGTCTTTCCCTTGGTTCTAAGGAACATCTCCTACTGGGTTGGAAGTGCAACTCGGGGTTGTGCGCGGGTTGGGGCTTGCTGTTACATGGGTCCTCTGGATATGAAATTGTTGGCCTTGGGATAGTCGTGGAGCTGATGATCACTAGCCACACAGGCCAAGCACTTGTGATTTGCCCATCTATAGTCCTTCAGAGCATGACCAGGCAGATGACAGAAGGTGCAGACCAACTCCTTTCGAGCTACTAATGAAGCATGTACCAGAACCAGAGCAGGCCTCTTGGGTGGATGGGACCTGACAACGGATCTACGAGGAATATGGGTCATTGGGAATTTCTGGGAGAGCCCTAGCAGTCGCCTATCTGCTCCTGAGTCTTTGTTGTTTCCAGAACTTGGGCGTAGGTGTTGAGCGGGAGTACAACAATATGGCTCTGAATGTTGATATCTAGCCCTTGAAGAAACCTCCTGGCATGGTCCCCATCTTGTGCCACCATGTATGGCGTAAAGTGACTTAGTCTGGTAAATTCTGAGGCATACTAATCCATAGTACGTCCCCCTTGATTCAAGTTGATGAATTGTCGCTCCATCTCCGCTTTGGCAGTTATAGGAAAGAACTTTACTAAGAAGCTCTCACTGAATGTCTTCCAGCTGATGGGTGAGTCAGCCTTTCCATCTCAGCGGTCCACAAAATATGAGCGATATCAGTAAGTTGGATGCTCACTACATCAACCAAATCTTCCTCAGAAATTTTTGCGGCATTCAACAGTTGCTCCATCTTGATCAGCCACTGTTCTGCCTTTAGTAGTGTCTCATTTCCTGAGAAGTTGCTTGGGTACAACCTTCAAAAATTCGAGACGTTTCCTACCTAAGTCGACGTGTGGTCAGAGCTTAACCCCATCAGAGCATGCTCCGCAGTCTCCTGGGCCCTCGTCACTCTGGCCCGAAGCAGGCCATTCTAATCCTGCTGCAATTATAGCATGCGTTTCAGAGTTCGGAGGATCTCTGTGTTCTCTGAGGTTGGGTCGACTTGGAGGAAGAGGGGACATTTCTGTTTCGAACCATAAGTGTCTGGAACGGATAGGGAATAGTTTAGAAGGGAATCTAAGGCAGAGTTTTGTAATATCCCTGGTCTAAAATACTGTATTTTTATTTTTTTCTAAAGCATTTATTTTATTTTACTGGTTATTTTATTATTATTGTTAATCTTAGTTTTGAGCGTTTCATTATGATTATAATTATTATTGCTATTTTTGTGGTTATTTTAATTATTATTAACTATTATTGTTATTAATATTATTATTATGTATTGGTATTATTATTGTTGATTATTATTGCTAGAGTATTATTATTAGTATTTTAATAATTATTATTTATTTCTATTATTACATGATTAATTATTATTATTTATCATCATTGTTATTATTAATATTATTCCCTGAATTATTATTTTTCTTTCCTTGATTCTTTTTCCCATCCTATTTATCTAAACCCGAAACCCACCAGCCCAAGAACCTATAGCCCAAAACCCAATCCCCATAATCCTATCTTAATTCAAATCCTAGATCCTAACTACCTAATCCAAATCCTATCAAATCAAATCTTTATTCTAACAAATCAAATCATAAATCTTAACTAATCCTTATCTAAATACTAACAAAAATCATATCTATCCTAACTTACACAAATTCAAATCTTATTTTCAAAATCATAACCTTAATTAATTCTATCCTAAACTACTAAGTCAAGCGGTTTGAACCCAACTGAAATTCTGATTTTTGAAATCTCTAATAATCTATAAAAAGTCTAAACTACTACTTTTTCTACTTCAAAAGAAAAACCATGACCCAACTATCTCCACCTCCTTCTTTCCTTTCTCCTCAAGCGGAGCACGAATGAAAAGGAATCTCGAAGTGCCTAAATTGAGGAACATACTAGGAGAGATCAAATTCAAGTAAGTACTCTATTTTCCTAAAATTTATTTGATATAAATAGTTTATTAAAAATCATATATATACCATGATCTCCATGAATATTTTTTTATACATCAAAATGAAATACGCCTAGAGGGGGGTGAATAGGTGTAATAGCTAATCTAATGACAAATGATGTGGAATTTAAAACTCAACTGCAACACATTACGTGTAACCAAGAGTGAGCCTGAATTCTCCGTGAAGGGCTCTAGAACTACTCCTCGAGATTCCTTTAGATTAAGAGTTGAGGTGCTATATGAAACTCTCTGATTCAACACAAGTATGGGCACATACAAACAATATCTAGCATATGAATATGTGCAATATAAAGTAATGCAAGATATAAGAGAGATAGAGTTAAGAGATAGTGGATCAAACGCAAACAACAAGATATGTTTTGAGATTCGAGCCATTGCTCTATGACCCCGCCTTCACACAGAAGGATTTTCACTATGTCTACACATGATCTTTCACAAAGGGACCTCCACTGAGGAATTACAACAATACACTTGGAGTACACTACTTCTCTCTCTAACACAACCATCTCTACACAAGAAGGATAGGCCCAAATCCAAAGCAAAGAAGAGATTACAATCTTGGTGATCATAATAGACCACAAATAATATTTGGTGATCTCAATAGACCACAAACAATTTTCCTCACAAAACCAAAATCCTATATATAGGATTAAAGATGATAGCTCAAGTGTGAGAAAATAAAGTGTCTGGAAAGAAAAATAAGAAAGAAAAACACTTGGGAAAAATACTAGATAGATATGAAAATAAAGATCAAAACTAATTTCCCAAAGACACTCTTTTCTTTGATTTTTTCAACACTTTAAAAATAAATAAAAATAAAACTTTTAGGCTCAAAACTCCTTTCAAAACTTGCTGTAAACACTTGAAAAGATGAGAAGAAAGGCTCTTGAAAATCTTATTGAAAATAGCTTAAGAGAAACCCTATATATAGCCTCTCAAACATATAGCTGTTGGCAGCCAGAATAGTCAAATTGACCTTCCGGTCGACCGGCCGGTCGACCGTCCAACGGTCATATTTCTGATCGTTGAGCCTCCGATCGACCGCCCAGTCGACCGACGCTACCGAGAGTTGGGTAGTTTCAGTCGATCGACCACCCGGTCGACCGGATTTATAGGCTGGCCTTGTGCACCTCCTTGTGTACATCGGTCAATCGACCGATCAACCGACCTCTATTCCGGTCGACCGTCCGGTCGACTGCCAGCAGGCTCTGGCTGGGATTAAGGGTATGAAAACTTGGTCTTTTTAACTCCTATAAAATCCCATAAATTCTCATAAATTTCACAAAAATAGGTTCTTATAAATATTTGAAGAGTAGATATGTGTGATAGAAAATTAACACATATTACAAACTATTTGAACTATTTTTGTGATATAGAATTTAACCTTAAACACAAAATCGGTATTTTCCAAAATGCAAACTTTGAAATGAAAATTCGATTTTTCTCAAACTTGTATAAATATAAAAACAAGATATTTAAAATCTTTTAAAGCATAGAATGTATGGATAGAATCCAATACACATATAAAAGATATATCTATATTTTTGGCAATAAATCCAAAATAAGTTTTGTTAATTACAAAACTTTAAACACATGAAATAGAATCATCAAAATAAGTTTTTCTAAATATATGAAGTATAGATGTATATAGATGAAATATAATATACATTAAACCATGTAAACTTGTTTTGATTCTATTTATTCATGAAAACCATATATGTCTATTTCAAAATCCAAAATCGGTTAAATCGAAAACCAAACTTATTGAACTTGTGTGTGTGTAAACTTGAGCATATCAACACTAGTCTATCTTTATATAAGATCTAAACACAACTAAACTAAATACAAACCAAAGTTTTCTTGCAGAACTCCTTCTTTAAGCCGACTAGATTCAAACGCGATCCAATGAGCTTGACTCCATCCGAGTGCTAGATGCGTCTTGACGCGCGAGCTCTTAAATCTACATGTGTTAGCTCCAAAACTCCTTTGTTGAAGCTAAACACCTACTAAGATCTTGATCAATAACTAAAACTATATAAACACAAGATCTTAGTAAACTAACCTTCATAATTTAGTCATCATCAAAACTAAGGTGAAAGGCCTCTGGGCTAATATTCTCCTCTCTTTTGACGATGACAAAACTTATGAGGTTATATATGCATGAATTAAAGAAAAGCTTCATAGAAGCTCCCCCTTAACTCATGCATAACAATAAACAAATAGATATTCAATGAAATGTAAAAGCCAAACACAAACATATATGCATAAACAATGATATAAATATGCATATATAAACTCTCTAAATTCTTCTCCCCTTTTGTCAATTAATTAACAAAGGCGTGAAGACAACCAAAACAATAAAGATATATATGCGCATACATTCATGAAGAGGAGAGACGATAAGCTAGCTCCCCCTGCATACATGCATTATATGGAGAAGGGATGAGTAGATCCTAAGCTACATAAAGCATAATATACAATGTATAAATGGAGATGTTAAGCTCCCCCTACACACGTGTACTACATAACAAAGAGAGGTCAAGCTCTTCAATATGGAAAGTACACTCATCATGAATCTATATATGGAGGAGATGTTAAGCTCCCCTTTCATATAGGCGATACATATCAACAAATTTTGAAACCACTTTTAAAACAAAATTTTGAAATTTCTTGAAGTCAACAAAATGAATTATAATTGTAGTTGACAAAGCATAAGTTAGTACCATTTGTCGAGAAAAAAATTTTAAGATAACAATAGTAGATTTTGCTGTCAATTGAAGGTGAAACATGAAGTACATTTTGATACCAAATAAATACCAATTGAAATCAATGCATATACTTGTAAAGATACCAATTAACATTTGGAATAAAATCAAGCTTAACATAAACATAATTTGTACTTTAAGAATGTAAAGATATTATAAAACAAGCACAATCAAATCATATGTATGTATATATGAAAATAAAAATACCAATTGAAATTTAAAGCATACATATATAAGAAACACATATAAGTATCAAAAATAAAATTCCATGAAGATTATATATATAACTCATAACTGCCACCCTATTCATGCACAAATTTAAAAGATATTCAATAAGGGTATACAAGTCATGGTCGCCCATCCAACCACCCTTAGATGGTAGGAGTTTTCAAAAATCATGATTTGAAAATATTTTAACATATTTGAAAACTCTACCAATTGAAGAATAAAAACTAGTTTTAAAGATAATGCTTGAAAATTAGTACGAAATCCTTCAAGTAAGAAATAAAACATGAATATATCCATGAGAACATGAAAATCATATAATAATTGACACTCAAGATTTATAAAGCACAAGAAATTATCATGAATCTAATATCATGAGTAAACAAAATGATGTAGAGTGTAAATCACGTAATAAGCATAATCATAGAGATAGGCAATGAAGCTCATATGAAATTCCTTTACAAACATGAATATCATAAAAATTCAATTTATAAAAAAACTAAACAAACTTCAAGGCATATGTATGTTTTGTCTAAACTAGAGTATACATACATATCCCAAATATAAATGAGTCCATAATAGAATATTGCATAAAAAGCAAGTGACCTAGGATAGACATATATATCTAAAGCTTTGTACAAAATTAACATATACATGAAGATTAACATATTTTTATGAAAACATGTACAAAAATAGGGAATACATGTTAAGATACAAGAATCATCAAAATTAGGTTATACATATACATGTAATAAGTAAATGAGAAATAAAACACAAATATATAATAATCAAGTGTAGCTCACTACTTGTAAATGTATAAACACAAGTTTTAACGAAAACTACATTTAAACAAGTAATCAAAAATATAAAGTACAAAATTATAAACAAACATGATCATTAGGGTAAATGCACGTGCTTTAGAGCTAAGATATACACAATAGCCAAACTATAGTGAGAATACAAAAATAATAGTCCATATAAACATGGGTGTATCTTAAATACTATTTATATATATCTCAAGTCTAATGACATTGCATTTAACATAATGAGCATGAAAAATCAATACATGCTAAAGTTAATCAATGAGAGCATGTAATCAAAATGGGAGTTAGAGATAGTTACCAAAATCAATAAGGCTAATCTCTAGGTTTCCAAACCATGGTGGTTCTCCCACCAAACATCTTTGAAGGTGATGCATCCATGTAGTGTCCATCAAGCTCAAACGCATTCACCATCAAGGCACCAAAACTCTCACGTCAAGTGAGAGCCCACGCCTACATCAAATACAATAGGGGTGAATTTTGGTACCCACACTTTCTTGGATCCATGAGGGTTAGCACTTTTTCTAACCCATACAAATTTATTTGCAAAATTTAAAATATTTTTCTATCATAACAAAACTTTGTAAGGTGGCCCGTACGTTCACAATGTGTACAAGTGTACACACTAGAATACAAGGTGTCATGTGTGTGAACGTGAGAAGCATGTGTATGCCGTGATTAGTGTGAATGAATATGTGAAACTTGTTTCTTTCGAAATATGGATTCTAATTTCTTATTATCCATAGCACATTGATACAAAATGGAGCCAAAAAATCTACACTATTCTTCAACATACAAATATCATTTTCAATTATTGAGCATGCATTCTTATCAATAGAGGGTATAATAATGGAATCATGACAAGAATGAGAAGTCAAATCATTTTTCAAAGAAATATTTTCATTTGAAATAAATTCCAATTCTTTTGAAACCAAAGCAATTTTATTTTTCAAAGAATTATTCTCCTTTAAAATAAAATCGAGTTTTGAAGACAAAACCTCATTATTCTTCAAAACATCATCACAATCATTTTTATTCTTTAAAATTTTGTTTTCTTTTAAAGCAAGGTCAAGTTGAGTTTTCAAGGAGTCTCTTTCACTTGAAATATCAACCCTCTCTTATAAAATCATGTTTAGTTTTGAAAACAATTTTTCTTTTTTAATTTAGAACTCTTGTTTTTCAAAACTTTGTACTTTGAAAGCAAGTTTTCACAAACTATAGATAGTTCTTCATTTAATGCATGTGCATCCATGTTATCATCACAAGAAGAACTAGCATTATCATCTAGTTGAGTATCCGAATGTACCTCAAGGGAGTCAATGCCTTGAACCATATAGCAAGTTTCGTCGGACTTATCCACCAAGGATTCCTTCTCCACATAGTTTATCGTTTGTAACTTGGGAGAGGTTAATGTGTTCGACAATGCAAAAGTGGAATCACAATGAGAAATAATAGAAAGATAATCTTTACCAAGTGTGTGCCTAAGTGGCACTTAGGCTTGTGCATTGGCCTCTATATATTACGAAGATGAGACTTCTTGCAGTGACAAGGTAAACATGCAATCCTAGGGCTTTAAGGTATATTGACATATTTGTAGGTACACCTAGAGGGGGGGTGAATAGGTGTTTGGCTAATCTAATGGTCACTTAATGCGGAATTTAAAAAACTAATTGCAACTACACTTAATGCAACCAACGAGTGTAGCCGAATTCCCGGTGAAGGGCTCTGGACTAACTCCTCTTGATTCCTCTGAATAAGAGTTAAGGCGCTATATGAAGCTCTCGTGATTAAGCACAAGTGAGGCACACACAAACAAACCAAGCATATAATATATGAATGAGCAATATGAATAGATGCAAGGCACAATATAAAGAGAGAGAGAGAGTTAGAGTCAATGGATCAAACTCAAACAACAAGATGTGTTTCGAGGTTCGAGCACCCAGCTCTACGTCCCCGCCTTCACCGAGAAGGATTTCTAATCCACTAACTTGTCCACCTAGGACTCATACACAGGGAACCTCCACCGAGGATTTTGGGCAATACAATAACAGGGAGTACCCAACTCCTCTCTCCAACCAATACAACCTCTCACAGAGGCAATGCACAACCAACTCAATCACCACCTCACACAAGAGGGGTAGGCACCTAGCCAAACAACCACAATCCACCTCTTCATCAAGAGGGATACAAATCTAAACTCCACCTCTCACTAGAGGGAGCAAACTACAATCTCAACCTCTACACTTGAGGGAGCTAATCACAACCCAAATCAACCTCTACCCAAGAGGGATATCACAAATGAAAGGGTATAATACTTGGTGGTATATCTCAACCACAAACACCTTCTTCTCCACAAAAACAAGGATCCTATAGAAAGGATAGAATGATAGCTCAAGTGTGGAAAATCAAGAGTTTGGAAACAAAAACACAAAGAAAAGAATTTGGGAAAACAACTTGTATTTGATAGAAATGAAGAACTAAGCAAATATCCCAAATCCAAATTTTCTTTGATTTTTCCAAACCCTAAAAACAAATAAACATGAAAACTTTGAAGCTCTAAAAACCTTTTTAAAAACTTGTAATAAAACTCCAGAAGAATGTAAATTTTTGGCTCTTGAAAAACTTGGGGAAAAACACCTCAAATGGGATATAAATAGGCCTCCAACAAAAACTAGCCGTTGGGCTGATTTTCAGCCTTGGCGGCTGGCGGTCGACCGCCCCGGTCGACCGCCAACGGTCAAAAATTTGACCGTTGGAGCCTCCGGTCGACCGTCCCAATCCAGAGAGCAATTTGCTCTCTGGCCGGTCGACCGTTCGGTCGACCGGTCGGTCGACCGCCCCCACCCGAGAGTGGGGTACTTGCAGTCGGTCGACCGCCCGGTCGACCGGCCCAAGTGGCTGGCCAGCATGCATGTTTTGTGCACGTCGGTCGACCGGTCCGGTCGACCTTTCCGGTCGACCGCCAGAGCCTAGCAGGCAGCAATAAGGGACAGAAAACTTGGGTTTTTAATATCCTAAAAAATCCCATAAATTCTCTAAAAATCTACAAAAATAAGTTCAGTATAATACTTTGAAAATCAAACATGTGTAAAAAATTTCAACACATATTTCAAACTTTTTGAACAATTTTTGTGTTATGAAAATTTTGCTGAAAACCAAAATCCGTATTTTCTAAAACTTGGATTTTTGAATTGAAAATACGTTTAGTCCAAAACTTATCCAAATACAAAAACATGATATAGAAACAACTTTTAGGCATATTGTATATAGATATAATCCAATATACATGAAACATATATATATCAATGTTTTTGACTAGAAATCCAAAAATACGTTTTGTTAAAACACAAAACCTAAACACATTAATAGGCATATCAAAATAAGTTTATCTAAGATATGAAGCATACATGTATATAGAATGAATCTAATATACATAAAAGCAAGTAAACTTGTTTTGATCTATCTATTCATGAAAACCAAGATCGGTTAAACCAAAATCAAAAACCGAAACATGAAACATGCGTGTGTTGTGAACTTGAGCATATCACACTATCTAATCTTTACACATGGATCTAAAACAAAAACTAAACTATGTACCGAGGTCTTCTTGACGAACTCCGTCTTCAAGCCGACTCGATCCAAACCGTGATCCACCGAGCTTGACTCCAACGAGTGCTATATATGATCTTGATGCTCGGGCTCTTGAATCACCATGTGAGAAGCTCCAAAACTCCTTTGTTGAAGCTAATCACCTACTAATATCTTGGTTAAGAATCTGAAACTAAACATCACAAGATTATTAGTAAACATAACTACATGAGTTAATCATCATCAAAACTAGAGTGGAAGGCCTCTTGGCCAACAATCTCCCCCTTTTTGATGATGACAAAACTCATGGAGTTATATATGCATGGATTAAAGTTAAGCTTCAAGGAAGCTCCCCCTTAACACATGCATAGCAATAAACAATAAGATATGCAATAAATACTAAACATGACTATGCATAAAATAATAAAATGAACATGCTCTTGATACCAAACTAAAACATGACTATGCATAAACATGCTCTACCAAACTCTTAAAATAAATTCTTTTTCCCTTTTTTTTTTTAAATACATGCTATTGATACCAATCAATTAAAAAATTAATCAATCAATAGAAGCTCTTGATACCAAAAAAAATGAAAACTCAACTATATGCATAAAACTCAAATACTTCTCCCCTTTTTGTCAATCATCAACAAAGGGGTCAAAGAAAACAATGTTCTCCCCTTTTTGTCAAAAATAAAAATCAATAAAGGGGTGACATTAAACAAATCAATAAAAAGATATATGCGATATACATTCATGAAGAGGAAGACGCTAAGTTAACTTCCCTACATATATGCATTACATGAAGAAAGGATGACAAGCCCTAACTCACATAACACATAATATGCAATGCATAAGAGGAGATGTGAAGCTCCGCCTACACACGTGTATCGCATAAAGAAGAGTTGTCAAGCTCCTCAATATAAGATACACTCAACATGAATCTATATGTAGAAGAGATGTTAAGCTCCCCTTGCATATAGGCAATCAAAACATTTTTAATTTTATTGATACCAATTGAAAGTAAACAAATAAACATCTTGATACCAATTGTAAGTAATTTTCATTTTGAATATATGATACCAAATTAAAATCAAAATCATTTTTCATCATAAAGTATGGGAGTGGAAAGCCAAAGGTAAATAAAATACCAATAGAAAGATGAAATATGAATTTTCTCCCCTTTATGAAATACCAAATAAAATGATGCATAAGCTTGTACTAGGATACCAATTGAAAACTAATCAATTGAAACATGATAGATATTAAAAATCAAACTTAGCATAAACACAATTTGTGAAATCCTTGAGCACAAATTAAACATATATGAGTATACAAAAAGAATGTCAATATTGATACCAATTGAAAGGATCCAATTGTTGGAACTTGTTTCGATGAAGACATTTGTGAAGCATTTCATTGGAGCTCTAACACAAGACTAATCAAGAGTTCGTCATGATCAAGACTTCCCAAAGAGAGTTGATATGATGTGTTTTGTGAATATGAAATAGCATATCAAAAGCCTTGATGCACACACATATCAGAGTCAATTAGTCGACTAACACATAGTGTAGTCGACTTGACCAAATCCTAGTCGACTAATCTTGTGTCTCAATTTATACCTAACTCTCTGTTTGTCAATTAGTCGACTTGACAGTATGTGTAGTCGACTAATATACTTTGTAGTCGACTAACCCTATTCCCCTAGTCGACTAATCCCTGGCCTAGTCACTTATAAAGAAGTTGCAGTCGACTTGGTTCAGTTATCCAGAAACCGTCACTTGAGTTTATCTTGACCTAGTCGACTTATACCCAAACCTAGTCGACTACCCTTTGGAAATTTGCCTAGTATAGTCGACTAACTCAAAAGGCAAGTCGACTATAGGCAGTTTCTGACTGTAGGACAGTTTCTGTTATCTGATCTTTTGTGCAACGTTTTCCAACGTTTTTAAACTTTTGAATTGCACCTGTAACTACCCTAACTTACCCTAGAGTGCAGCTATAAATAGGGTTGTTAATCTAAAGGCCAAATACCAATTCTAATCTTCAGTTTCTAATCAAAAATTCTGTCAATCCTGAAAACTGTTCCCACTTAGTTCTTCACCAAATTCCAACTCTCTAGTGAAGTTCTCTGAAGTTTTCTCCTATACTAGACCTTGTCCACGTTCATACACAGTACCAAGGCTTATAGGAAGTGTTGTAATCCTCAAAGAAATCATTATACACGGGTGTCTTCTTGGTGTAGAAGCAAGTTGTACAAGGTGGTGATTGTTCTCTTGGTTGTAGAGAAGGTGTACACATTTGGCAAAGGGTATTTTCCAAGTGGTGTGCATGGTTGTGATTTTGGGTGTACAAAATCAAGGATAAAGGAAAATCTCAAGCAGGTGGCTTGGGGACTGGATGTAGGTCACGAGGATTGAACCAGGATAAATCTCTCGTGTTTGCGTTTGTCTAAACTTTTCTGAGATTTGATTTCCTTTATTGCAAGTTTATTTATTTGTTTAACTTTAATCCTTCTTTGTTTAGTATTTGTGTTGACTTCGTATTTTAGAACCATAAGTGCCAACAGAGCAAGTCCTACATTTGGCATCATCTCGGGACCAACATTTGGTATCAGAGCAGGTTCCAACATTTGGTATCAGAGCCCCCCCAACCGGCATACAAGACCTGCATACCTAGTCAACAACAAGCAAGGATGGCAACGGAGTTTCCTTCGTCACAATTCAAAGAAGGACATTCTACACAACGTCCACCGCTATTTGACGGATCCAACTATAACTATTGAAAGTGTAGGATGAAGATCTACTTGCAATCAATCAACTACGAACTTTGGAACATCGTAGAAGCATCGTACGCCAAGCCAACAACCAACTACAACGTTTGGAGTGATGATCAAAAGAAGAATGCGAACCTTGACGCCAAAGCAATGAATGCCTTGTTCTGTGCCTTAACCAAAGAAGAGTTCAACCGTGTGTCAACAGCCACTTCTGTACATCAAATATGGCATACTCTTCAGGTAACACACGAAGGCACAAATAAAGTTAAAGAGTCTAAAATATCTGTTCTTGTCTACAGGTTTGAATTATTCAAAATGGAGGAGAATGAAACCATATCCGAAATGGTTACAAGATTCACCGACATTACCAATTCCTTAGCATCCCTTGGAAAGGACTACACCCAAGTCGAAAAAGTTCGCAAGATCCTTCGTGCACTCACACCAGAATGGGAGAAGAAGACAACAGCAATTGAAGAAGCCAATGATCTCTCAACTTTGTCGTTAGAAAACCTAATCAGTAATCTAATGGCATATGAAGTGCAATTGGACGAAAGAAAGAAGGAGGAACGACAACACCACTCAAAGAAGAAAGAAATTACCTTCCATGCATCCTCCGACACGGACGATTCCGATGACAATGAAGAGGAGATGACAATGCTTTCAAAAAAATTCAGGAGATTTCTAAAGCAAGGTAAATTAAATGCTTTAATTGTAACAAAACAGGTCATTGAAGAAGGATTGCCCATTGCTCAAAAATAAAGGCAAATATAAGAGCAAAAAGTTCAGAAAGATAAAAGACTACGAAGTCTCATGGGAAAACAGTGATTCCTCTTTCTCTGACGAAGAAGAAACCACTGAACGTGTCAACCTATGTTACATGGCGATAGAAGATGATGAGGTATCGTTTACTGAACTTTCTGATGCATTTCATGAATTATTTAATGATCTGAAAAATGAAAAACTAAAAAATAAAGTTTTATCAAAAGAAAATGAAAAACTTTTTAATGAAAATTCATGTTATGCTTTACAAGTTTCTTCTATAAACTCTCAAAAAGATGAGTTTGAAAAAGTAATATCATCTTTGAAAAATGATAATGAGAAGTTTATAAAAGAAAATGTTTTTCTTAAAAAGGAAACTATGTCTTTGAATGAAAGGATTTCTATATTGGATAAAGACATGTTGGTTTTCAAAAAGAAATATGAAGATATTTTGAAAAATGTGACTAAGTTCAATCAAGGAAAAGAAAAATTGAACGATTTGTTATCTTTTCAAAACTTTTCACATAATAATTATGGTATTGGATATATTGAAAAATCTTCATATGTTAGTAATCCATATGTGAAAAGAAAGTCTAATCATGTTTCAAAAAGGATGAAGAATAAGTTTATATGGATTCCTAAGAATTTAAGCATTATTGATAAAAATACATATATTGCATCATACATTCATGATATATGTGATTCATGCAATTATGTGTATACTAACAGGTGGAAACCAAATTCTAAATGGATTTGGACTCCTAAAGGTTAATTGTGTTCTTTTATGATTGGTACCATCTAACGTTTATTTTGCAGGTACCATATAAAAAATTGATGAGAATATATATATATATATATATATATATATATATATATATATATATATATATATATATATATATATATATATATATATATATATATAATATATATAATGATATAGTTGTTGCAGGGGGAGAACAAAGTATTTCTATATCTGTTATAACCCATTTTCTGTAGGGGAAGGAAAATATAACCTATTTACTGCAGGGGGAGCACTTGTGCACACAACGTGTCATCATCAAAAAGGAGGAGAATGTTGAAACTTGTTTCGATGAAGACATTTGTGAAGCATTTCATTTGGAGCTCTAACACAAGACTAATCAAGAGTTCGTCATGATCAAGACTCCCCAAAGAGAGTTGATATGATGTGTTTTGTAAATATGAAATAGCATGTCAAAAGCCTTGATGCACACACACATATCAGAGTCAATTAGTCGACTAATACCTCTTCCAGTCGACTAACACATAGTGTAGTCGACTTGACCAAATCCTAGTCGACTAATCCTGTGTCTCAATTTATACCCAACTCTCTGTTTGTCAATTAGTCGACTTGACAGTATGTGTAGTCGACTAATATACTTTGTAGTCGATTAACCCTATTCCCCTAGTCGACTAATCCCTGGCCTAGTCGACTTATAAAGAAGTTGCAGTCGACTTGGTTCAGTTATCCAGAAACCGTCACTTGAGTTTATCTGACCTAGTCGATTATACCCAAACCTAGTCGACTACCCTTTGGAAATTTGCCTAGTATAGTCGACTAACTCAAAAGGCAAGTCGACTATAGGCAGTTTCTGACTGTTGGACAGTTTCTGTTATCTGGTCTTTTGTGCAACGTTTTCCAACGTTTTAAACTTTTGAATTGCACCTGTAACTACCCTAACTTACCCTAGAGTGCAGCTATAAATAGGATTGTTAATCTAAAGGCCAAATACCAATTCTAATCTTCAGTTTTCTAATCAAAAATTCTGCCAATCCTGAAAACTGTTCCCACTTCAGTTCTTCACCAAATTCCAACTCTCTAGTAAAGTTCTCTGAAGTTTTCTCCTATACTAGACCTTGTCCACGTTCATACACAGTACCAAGGCTTATAGGAAGTGTTGTAATCCTCAAAGAAATCAATGTACACGGGTATCTTCTTGGGTAGAAGCAAGTTGTACAAGGTGGTGATTGTTCTCTTGGTTGTAGAGAAGGTGTACACATTTGGCAAAGGGGATTTGTCAAGTGGTGTGCATGGTTGTGATTTTGGGTGTACAAAATCAAGGATAAAGGAAAATCTCAAGCGGGTGGCTTGGGGACTGGATGTAGGTCACGAGGACCGAACCAGGATAAATCTCTCGTGTTTGCGTTTGTCTAAACTTTTCTGAGATTTGATTTCCTTTATTGCAAGTTTATTTATTTGTTTAACTTAATCCTTCTTTGTTTAGTATTTGTGTTGACTTCGTATTTTAGATCCATAAGTGCCAACAGAGCAAGTCCTACATTTGGCATCATCTCGGGACCAACATTTGGTATCAGAGCAGGTTCCAACACCAATGATACCAATTGAAATAATAATAAGATCAAGTGTATAACTCATATTACCTACCACCCATTTCATGCACATGTTTAAAAGGATTTTCAATAATAAGCATACAAGGCATGGTCGCCCAACCAACCGCCCTTAAAATGGAAGGGGTTTTCAAAAATAGGTTGAAAATAGTTTATCATAATTGAAAACTCTTCCAAAATGAAGAATACGAACTAGTTATAAGAAAAATTTGTAAACTAGTACGAAATCCTTCAAGCAAGGAATAAAACAAAAATATTTTTCATGAAACATGAAATTCACATGTTAGCCAACACTCAAAGTCAATGAAGTATGAATATGACTCATGAAAACAAAGCATGAGTAAATAAGAAAGGTGAGTGTACAAATAAAATGTGAAGAACATAATCATGAAAGGTAGGCAATAAGCTCAATTGAAATTTCTTTAAACATGAAAACATGAAAATCGTCAAGAACTAAATTTTCATTAAAACAATTTATACTTCAAGGCTTATGTATGTTTTGACAAAACAAAAAGTATACATACATATCCCTAAACACAATCGAGTCCATAATAAAGATTTGCATGAAAAGAAAATGACTCAAGGGGTATACATGTATATCTTAAGGTTTGACAAAATAGACATATACATGAAGTGAAAACACATGATCATAAAACATGCTAAGATGGGGAATACAAGTTAAAATGCATGAATCATCAAAACTAGGCTATACTAGTACATCACAAATGAGCGTTCAAGCACAAACATGTAATAATCTATTTGTGGCTCATTAGTTATACAAGTATATATATTCAAGTTTTAATGAAAACTAACATTCAAACATGTAATCAAATCATGAAGCATAGAAATCAAAACAAAAACTCATACACATACATATGATCATTATGACAAATGCACATGTATTAGATCTATGATATACATAATAGCTAAACAATGGTGAGAACACATTAAATATGGGTCCATATAAACATGGGTGATCTCAAATTCTATACGTGCATATCAATGGTCTAATAATCATGGCATTTAACATACTAATTAAAACATGCTAAAGCTCAATAATGTGGAAAGCATGTAAATATAAATGGGAGTTAGAGATCGATACCAAAACCGATGAAGGCACCTCTCTAGTTCTCCAAACTAAGGTGGTCCTCACACCAAACTCCCCTTGAAAGTGATGCATCCAAATAGTTCTCCTTAAGCTTGGAACACATCCACTTCAAGGCACCATTACTCTCACGTCATGCGAGAGCCCACACCTACATCAAATACAATAGGGGTGGTCTTTGGTACCCACACTCTTTTGGGTCCATGAGGGTTAGTACCTTTCCTAACCCAAACAAACTTAGTTGTTAAATTTGCATCATGTATACGATCATAACAAAACTTAGCAAGGTGGCCCTTACGTCCACAATGTGTACAAGTGTACACATGAGCATACATAGTGTTGTGTACATGAACGTGTGAAGCATGTGTATGCCGTGGATGGTGTGCATGCAAAGATGGAACTTGTTTCTTTCGAACCAAATATTCCAAGCGTGTATGGTTCAAAGCACATTGGCTCATAGTGGAGCCCAAACAATCCACACTCTTCTTAAGCATACAAATATCATTTTCAATTGTGGAAGAAGAGGTGCATGTAATAGGTGAGCTAGACGGTAAAGCTACACTAGCATGGCAAACATGTGAATCTATATCAATTTCAAAGATTCATTTTTCTTTAAACAAACTTCTAAATCCTTTGAAATTGAAGCAATTTTTATTTTCAAAGAATCATTCTCTTTACAACAAAATCAAGTTTTGAAGATACAACTTTATTTTTCTTCAAAACATCATTACAATCATTTCTATTTTTCAAAATCTCGTTTTCTTTTAGGGCAAAGTCTAGTAGAGATTTAAGTGAGTCACGTTCACTAGACATCTCTCCCTTCTCTTGCAAAACTAAATCAAGTTTAGAAGACAAATTTTCATTTTCGTTATTCAAAGCAAAAGTCTTCTTTTTCAAAAGATTGTATTTTTCTAATATTTTTTCACAAACAATTGAAAGTTCTTCATTCAAAGCATTTAGATCCACATAATCATCACATGAAGAACTAGCATCATCACTATCTAATTGAGTTTCCGAGTATACCTCAAGGGAGTCATTCCCTTCGACCATGTAGCATTGTTGCTCGGATTCTCCACTAGATTCATCCTCCACAATAGTTGGCGTTTGAAGCTTGGAGGTGGTCAACGTGTTCCACACTACAAAGGCAGAATCACAGTTAGAAACAATAGAAAGATATTGTTATTAAGTGTGCTTCTAAGTGCCTCAAGGGCTTGTGCATCGGCCTCTAAATGATCGCTATTACCAAGATAGGATTTCTTGGTAGCGGCAAGGAAAACATGCAAGCCTAGGGTTTTCAAATACATGGACATCCTAAATTTTCACATGTCAATGTTGGAGACATCAAACATGGGAGGTGACAAGCAATCCATGAGTGTGTATAAACAATATAAATATGCAAATGCAAATGATAGATTAGCTAACCAAGATCACACTCCTAGGTGGTTAAACCTAATATCAGGAGCGTAGGCTCTGATACCAATTGTAGGTACACCTAGAGGGGGGGTGAATAGGTGTACGACTAATCTAATTGTCACTTAATGCGGAATTTAAAAAACTAATTGCAACTACACTTAATGCAACCAACGAGTGTAGCCGAATTCCCGGTGAAGGGCTCTGGACTAACTCCTCTTGATTCCTCTGAATAAGAGTTGAGGCGCTATATGAAGCTCTCGTGGTTAGCACAAGTGAGGCACACACAAACAAGCCAAGCATATAATATATGAATGAGCAATATGAATAGATGCAAGGCACAATATAAAGAGAGAGAGTTAGAGTCAATGGATCAAACGCAAACAACAAGATGTGTTTCGAGGTTCGAGCACCCAGCTCTACGTCCCCGCCTTCACCGAGAAGGATTTCTAATCCACTAACTTGTCCACCTAGGACTCCTACACAGGGAACCTCCACCGAGGATTTGGGGCAATACAATAACAGGGAGTACCCAACTCCTCTCTCCAACCAATACAACCTCTCACAGAGGCAATGCACAACAACTTAATCACCACCTCACACAAGAGGGGTAGGCACCTAGCCAAACAACCACAATCCACCTCTTCACCAAGAGGGATACAAATCCAAACTCCACCTCTCACTAGAGGGAGCAAATCACAATCTCAACCTCTACACTTGAGGGAGCTAATCACACCCAAATCAACCTCTACCCAAGAGGGATATCACAAATGAAAGGGTATAACACTTGGTGGTATATCTCAACCACAAACACCTTCTTCTCCACAAAAACAAGGATTCTATAGAAAGGATAGAATGATAGCTCAAGTGTGGAAAACTAAGAGTTTGGAAACAAAAACATAAAGAAAAGAATTTGGGAAAACAACTTGTATTTGATAGAAATGAAGAACTAAGCAAATATCCCAAATCCAAATTTTCTTTGATTTTTCCAAACCCTAAAAACAAATGAAGATGAAAACTTTGAAGCTCTAAAAACTCTTTTTAAAAACTTGTAATGAAACTCCAGAAAAATATAAATTTTTGGCTCTTGAAAAACTTGGGGAAAAACACCTCAATGGGATATAAATAGGCCTCCAACAAAAACTAGCCGTTAGGCTGATTTTTAGCCTTGGCGGCTGGCGGTCGACCGGCCCAGTCGACCGCCAACGGTCAAAAATTTGACCGTTAGAGCCTCCGGTCGACCGCCCGGTCGACCGTCCCAATCCAGAGAGCAATTTGCTCTCTGGCCGGTTGACCGTTCGGTCGACCGTCCAAGCCTTACTGTCGACCGGTCGGTCGACTGCCCCCACCTGAGAGTGGGGTACTTACAGTCGGTCGACCGGCCCAAGTGGCTGGCCAGCGTGCACGTTTTGTGCATGTCAGTCGACCGGTCCGGTCGATCGACTCTGGGTCCGGTCGACCGTTTCGGTCGACCGCCAGAGCCTGGCAGGCAGCAATAAGGGACAGAAACTTGGGTTTTTTAATATCCTAAAAAATCCACAAAAATAAGTTCAGTATAATACTTTGAAAATCAAACATGTGTAAAAAATTTCAACACATATTTCAAACTTTTTGAACCATTTTTGTGTTATGAAAATTTTGCCGAAAACCAAAATCCGTATTTTCTAAAACTTGGATTTTTGAATTGAAAATACATTTTGTCCAAAACTTATCCAAATACAAAAAATGATATAGAAACAACTTTTAGGCATATTGTATATGGATATAATCCAATATACATGAAACATATATATCAATGTTTTTGACTAGAAATCCAAAAATACGTTTTGTTAAAACACAAAACCTAAACACATTAATAGGCATATCAAAATAAGTTTATCTAAGATATGAAGCATACATGTATATAGAATGAATCTAATATACATAAAACCAAGTAAACTTGTTTTGATCTATCTATTCATGAAAATCAAGATCGGTTAAACTAAAACCGAAAACCGAAACATGAAACGTGTGGGTGTTTTGTGAACTTGAGCATATCACACTATCTAACCTTTACACATGGATCTAAAACAAAAACTAAACTATGTACTGAGGTCTTCT
This sequence comes from Agave tequilana, assembly GCA_038442645.1. Lineage (NCBI taxonomy): Eukaryota > Viridiplantae > Streptophyta > Magnoliopsida > Asparagales > Asparagaceae > Agave > Agave tequilana. Next base: position 4,716 of record JAVJIF010028001.1, on the reverse strand, counting down.
TGACGAACTCCATCTTCAAGCCGACTCGATCCAAACCGTGATCCACCGAGCTTGACTCCAACGAGTGCTATATATGATCTTGATGCTCGGGCTCTTGAATCACCATGTGAGAAGCTCCAAAACTCCTTGTGTTGAAGCTAATCACCTAATATCATGGTTAAGAATCTGAAACTAAACATCACAAGATTATTAGTAAACATAACTACATGAGTTAATCATCATCAAAACTAGAGTGGAAGGCCTCTGGGCCAACAATATTAACTTTTCAAGTTTGGATGTTAAGAATATCAAACATGGGAGGTGTCATGAAATCCATGTGTGTGTGCACAAATATTGTGATTAGCTAAAATGAGAATCTTTAACTCAAGATTATTCGACCCAAATCAAGAGCAAGCTCTGATACCAATTGAAATACACCTAGAAGGGGGTGAATAGATATAATAGCTAATCTAATGACAAATGATGTGGAATTTAAAACTCAATCGCTACACACTACGTGTAATCAAGAGTGAGCCCGAATTCCCCGTGAAGGGCTTTGGAACTACTCCTCGAGATTCCTCTAGATTAAGAGTTGAGGTGCTATATGAAGCTCTCTTGGTTCAACACAAGTATGGGCACATACAAATAATATCTAACATAGAATATGTGCAATATAAAATAATGCAAGGTATAAGAGAGATAGAGTTAAGAGATAGTGGATCAAACGCAAACAACAAGATATGTTTCGAGGTTCAAGCCACTGCTCTACGTTCCCGCCTTCACACAGAAGGATTTTCACTATGTCCACACAGGACCTTCCACAAAGGGACCTCCTAAGGAATTACAATACTACACTTGGAGTACACTACTCCTCTCTCTACCACAACCACCTCTACATAAGAGGGATAGGCCCAAAGCCAAAGCAAAGAAGAGATTACAATCTTAGTGATCACAATAAACCACAAACAACACTTGGTGATCTCAATAGACCACAAATAATTTTTATCACAAAACCAAGATCTTATAGATAAGATTAGAGATGATAGCTCAAATATGAGAAAGCAAAGTGTTTGGAAAGAAAAGTATCAAAGAAAAATACTTAGAAAAATATTAGATAGATATGAAAATAAAGATCAAAACCAATTTCCCAAAGACTCTCTTTTCTTTAATTTTTTCAACAGTTTAAAAATAAATAAAAATAAACTTTTAGGCTCAAAAAACTCCTTTTAAAAACTTGCTACTAAACACTTGAAAAGATGAGAAGAAAGCTCTTGAAAATCTTATTGAAAACAGTTTGAGAGAAGCCCAATATATAGCCTCTTAATCGGGAAAAACCACGCACAAAAAGTGTATGTTTTGATGTTAAGATTTAAAGTGTGTGTGCTTTGGCTTCCTCGATACTTCCGTTATAGCATAGAGGCTAAAATGAGTCGAATCCACAAGGACAGGAGGCGATAGAAACTTACACGGTATGTTTCACGTGTGTGTTAAAAGTTCTTCAATGTTTGAAAGAATGAAAAGAAAAGAAATCAAAGAATGAAAAGAGAAGTACAGTGAAAACGAAGAAGTGTGAAACATTGAAGAATGGTATTTGTGATTTTGTTTTTATATCTAAAACAAAGTGAAAAAGAAAGAAAACTCATGGCTACTAACTACTAATGGCTCCACCAACATGCTAACCTCCTAGTGATAGTTGCCTCACATATATCATTGGCCATCACTAGTCCTTGGTTTAAGAGCGTTTCAAAGCATGACCCATATGTAACTCATCACATCCCAACTCAACAAAACAAGTACAAGCTACACTTAAACCAACAAAACTAAAAGTAAGTTGGAGTAAAGTAATGTTAGCTTGTTAGAGAGTTAGGAAGCTAGAGTGTTAGATCCATCATCATGAGCCATCAATGGCTCTTCCAAGAGTAAGGCCAAGTAGAGGCTATTAGATTCATGTGGATTATCAAATAAGAAGTTAAACTATTTAGTGGTTAGTAGTTAGTTGCCATGAGAGAAAAGTTTAACTAAACATGTAAAAAGAGTTACAGAGAAGAAAACAAAGATTAGGTAAGAGAGCACCTTTCATAGATTGTCACCTTCTATTACAAGCACTCTCGCTTCCAACATGTACCACTCTTCTCCTATTACAAGATCTAAAATAAATAAAAAATACAAAGAGGAAGAGGAAGAAGAAGAACTAAACTACACTACCCTAAACTACAACATGGAGAAGAAACAACTAAAACTATCCTAAAAACTACACAAAAACTCCTCCCTTCGGTTCTGGAAAAAACCCCAGGGTACTTATAGGCAAAAAAGGGGGAACCAGGGTACTGTATGGAGCCGCGCGTCAAATCTTGGCGTACGCTCCACACGGGAGCCGCGGAAACACGGCTATGGCCGCGTTTTAGCGGCCATAGGGTGGCCGCGCACCGCCTGCTATGCTATCCTCTCCTGTCCCCCTGTCGGCTGGATGTCCCGGTTTTGGGTTTTGGGGCCCTGGTTTTGACAAAATAACTCTCCAAGGTCAATGACTATATTATAGGCCTTTAATCACCCATTAAATGATGATTTAGGGTCTTCTTCTTCATTGCACACCATGGATCTAGAAACATGCAAGAGAGGTATTATTAGCAGAATTTAATATTAAATAAATGTGAAGATGTGGTATGAAATATGCAGTTTTAGAGGACTAGAGACAATCACACCCCCACACTTATCTTTTGCTCATCTCGAGCAAAACAAAAATTAAAGGAAATTATTACACCACTTTCGCAAGTGACGCGATTGCACTGAGCATGTACAACAAGCCGTTAAACCTCTAAGTTTCCCCTAGAGGAGGAGTTTTGTCTCCTAAGGGTTTTCAGCGAATTACACCCACAAAATCTATAAAGAAAGAAATCAAATGTTAGTATTTTGAAAACACATTTTGAAAATAGAGAAAAGTGTTGAAGTATTTTTGCGAAAATATAAGTGATCAAAGGTCATAGGTTAACCAAAAATTATTTTTTCTTAAACTAAGTAGAAATGTAAAATCTTGTTAAAAATTAAATGTAAGAATTTAAAAGACCTTTCATAAAACTCTTAGAAAAATATGCACTTTGTGAACTGTGAAGAATTTTTAGATATCGACTCAAACTTTCATGCCATTGATTTTTGTATATAATTATTTTTTCTCCCCTTTTTTTTTCTCTTCCCTTAGTTTTCTTAGGCTTTCTTATTTACCCGTGTAGTGAGCCTTTAGCCGGTGACTCCTAAACCAGATGATCTGAGGGCACCAAATAAGAAAACATCTCTCGTTAAGGACTCGAGTAAACAAGGCCACAAAACTAAAGGGGATTATTTTTATTTTTGTCCACCATTTTATGTGTGAATAATCATGCTTCCTGAGGCATAATTATCCAACTTCAATAAGTGATTTCTATTATCATCATTTTTTCTTTATTTTTATATTTTTTTATGGAATTTTCAGTCTTTGTTTCAATCTCAAAAATTGTGTAAGTGTGAAGTGCATAAATCTAAGGCAAAAAATTCAGGATCAAATTATCTTTTCAATCTTACTTTCTTATCCTAAAATTTAAACAAGATCTATTATTTTGACTTCGTTTAAAAATTTATAATTTAGGTCTTCCTAATTCCTAAAATAATCTTAATTTTCATAAAAATAAATCAAAACTATTTATCTTGTTTCAAAAAGTTTTGTAAAAAGAAAAGAAAAGTCTTAAGAAAAGAGAAAATTTTATGCAAAAGAAATTTTAAGAAAAGAGAAAAGTTTTTATACAAAAGAAAATTTTAAAAAGTTCCTAGAAAATTTTAAAAGTTCCTAAAAAGAAGTGTAAAGAAAGAAATTTAAAATTACCTATGTTAGTAAACCCTCCCCCACACTTATCTCATGAATTGTCCTCAATGCATCGTGAATGTGTATTTACATGGAACAAATGGGAAGGGAAGGAAAATTACCTCATGGTGGTAGCTCCAGTGGTGGTCTGATTGGGCTAAGTGTTGTGCTACCCATCAGGATAATGTGGATCTTGAAGGAACCCACCAATGGCCTTTCTAATATGACCCAATAAAAGAATGATTGACTGAATGGTCTTATTTAAAAACTTATCTCCATCTAATTTCCACTTTTCAAAAATAATTACTGAGTCATTTTCTTCAACATTCTTGTCCAACAATGAAGTGTGATTTTGGAAGATGAGTGACTGGACTCAAATAGAATAGGAGTAAAAATCGACACCGACTCGAGAGTTTGACTCAGATCAAGTCGAGAGTCAACAATGAGAGTCGAAATTTGTTCAAAAATAGGGTTCAAACCAAAAAAATGATGTTCACACACTTTCCCCAGCAATGAAATGTGATCATAAGATATTTGTGATTCAATTTCACAGTGTACTGGTACATGATTCAATGTTGACTTCAGAATAGAGAAAAAATCTGAAAAAGATATCAGAGACATTATTGAATCAACAAGTGAAATGGAATCACTCACATGAGGTTCAGGATCACATTTAGGTTCAATTTCAATTTCAGGAAAAGGATAACTTGTCGAAATGTCAAGAGGTTGATGTTGGTCAAGTTCAGGTTGGTATGATGAAATTAAAACTGGATTTCCAAAATGACATGATTCTTGGGTCCAATCAGTAAAGTTAGGGATATAAGAATCGGTCAAGGGTCGACAAGAAAGACTTTCCTCGCTTTCATTGATCAATTCGCTCATTAGTGAGTCTAACCTACTGATAG
>JAVJIF010027999.1:0-40031 GCA_038442645.1 Agave tequilana | reverse complement strand
AAACCTCCTAGAAGGAGAGGAGTATGTTTCTCTGGGAAGGACTATAAGAGTCCTATTTATAGGCCTCGTGGCCTGATTACGCCGCCACCACTTCAAGCTTGGAAGCGCGGACGAATTTAGGCATTCAAGTGCTTGGCCTTGAGAAAGGAATAGTCTCCTCGGGAATGCGCACGAAGTTATTTGAACTTTGAAAAAGGGAATAATCTTCCTCGTTAATGCACGAGAGGATATTCTAACCTTGAAAAGGAAACAATTCCTCTCGTAATTCGCAAAAAGCGGTTAGCCTTGGGAACGGAGCGTCACTCCATCACAGCGAGCGCGAGGCTAATACTCATCGTCCAACTCAGTTTAAAGCGAAGTTACTTTAGAAAGCCCAAAGGCGAAGCTACCCAAAAGCGAAGCTACCCAGAAGCACGAAGCTACACGGAAGCGGATTGTTACAATTCCTCGACGAACCTATTCCAGCCCGAAGGCAGAGTTAATGGCGAGTTGAATCCAACCACCAGGGCGATGTTCATATTCACATACCATCAATCAAAACAGTTCAAAGTATTTCGGATCTGAACCTTTCCATTACAGATTCATGAAAACTTTGAAAGGGGTCTTGTTGACACTCGAAAAAATGGACTCCCGCATACATCTTCAGCCGTCTGAACAACGTCTAACTTATTGACATCTACAAAAGATAATCAAAGACAAACTGATGATCAGAGGCAAGGCAGCAATATGGACATTACTAATCTAGTAAAGCAGATAGTAAGTCAAAGTTACCTTTGAAGAAGATCTGAGCAGGCCTAGAGACACTAAGTCTCACATGAGCCCAAGGGATGAGCAATCGCACGAGAGGCTGTTTGCTTAGCTCCACAAGAATTCCATCATAGCTCTGCCATGGGCTAACTTATACCTTCGCCCTGGAGTTTTCCATAACTCCGCAGAAAGCTAACTAACAGCTTCGCAAGACGCTCTGCGGAGCCACAAAAGACTAACTTATAGTTTTGCTGAGAGCTTACTCCTAGCTGTAGGGGCCGGAAAACTTTGGTGGTCGGAGAAAGTGGTTTTAGCTGTAAAAGATTTCCTTGATTCAAGCGAAACGATTACAACCAAAAGAACTACTCTTCCCTCTTTTCCAGTTACAAGGGAGGGAGGATGTCTGAATCTTCCCTTTGTTTAATGCTGGGTTCTTCGTGTGGCGATGGAGAGTGAATCTTGTTCTCCGTTGACCAGATGACCGTCCTAGACCGTCGGGGGTCTTCTCTTCGGTCGGTAGAAAGAGTAACTCAGCTCCGTCTACCAAAACTCTCAAAGAGGAGGTAGGCGAAGAGCGGCTAGTACTCAGTAAGCTCGCTGAAGAGTCGTGCTTCTCTCTTGATGATCCTCCTGCCTGGATTCGATCGATTTTGATGATGCCCTATCTCAAAGCTCTCTCTCTTCAAAACTCTGATCTTCTGCCAAGCTTCGATCCTCTCAAGCCTCTCTCTTTTTAAGCTTCTCTCCAAAAACTCCGATCCTCTCTTCATAGCAAACAAGGCTATTTATAGGGATCTCAGGGGTGAAGGTGCCTCCTGAAAACGCTCCCGAATGAGGGGCCACTACCCGCTACATGCGCGGTGACTGGCCCCGCAATCAGGGCAGTTGCAACTGAGACGCGGGCGTTGGGCCGAACGCGCCTTGAAGTTTGAGACGCGGGCGTCGAGCCAAACGCGCCTTGAAGTTTGAGACGCGGGCTTCGGGCCTTCACGTCTGGATGCTGAGGCGAGGGCGTCGGGCCGATGCGCCTGGATGCTGAGGCGCGGGCGTCGGGCCGATGCGCCTTGATGCTGAGACGCGGGCGTCGGGCCGATGCGCCTTGATGCTGAGACGCGGGCGTCGGGCCGACGCGTCTTGATGCTGAGACGCGGGCTTCGGGCCGACGCGTCTGAACGTTGTGACGCGGGTGTAGAGCCAACGCGTCTTAATGCTGAGACGCGAGCATCGATTTCTCGCGTCTAGAGCTTGAGACTCTGCTTCCTTAATGGCTGGTCTGTTAGTCATTTTTAGACAGCCTACAGAACCCCCTCCAAAGTTTCTGATATTCCGCAGTTGAATGGGACGGATTTCGGAATACTTTGGATCTTTAGCCGTGTTCGCGTTTTATGACTGGACTGTTGATGCTTCGGGTTTGATCTTATCTGGAATTGGTCTTCGTGAGTGTACTGTTGAACTCTTTGAAGCCGTCAGAGTTGATCATGTTGAGTGTCTAGATACACAGTCTAGACCTCCCCGATTGCTTTTAGTCTGTCACGGGTGCGCTTTTGGCCGGGAGTGTTGGTTGTCTGTTTGCGTCAGTGTACTGTTGAACCGACTTTGCAGAAGTAGGAGACTGGACGCAGGTTCCTTTTTGAAAAAGCAGAGACTGCTTTAAAGACGCGACTTCTTAGCGAGACGCGATGTTTGGCCTGTTTGAGGGGACGCGGGCTTTGGAGAGACGCATCTCTTGAAATGCAGACGCGATTTTCTGGGTGCATTTATGATGATGCTGACGGGGCATATCCACCGAAGAGCCGCGTACTTTGGGACGCGCACCTGTGCCATGTCATGATTACGCCGCCAGCTGGCCTGGGGAAACAGCGAGATTTCGCCTTTTGGCGCGCGGATCCCCCGGTTCATTAAATGAACTGCTCCACGTGTCAACTTCTGACTTGTGGCGGGGTCGCGACGCATGATCTTCCCTGTTCAAACAATGATTTGGCTCCACGCGTCAGGCAGCGATTCGCTGCAGCGTTTATTGGGCCAAACGCTGCGTATCTTCGCGAATCTCTGTGCCTATAAAAGGCAACAGTTAGAGAGATGTATCTTCTTCTCCGAACGAACGCATTCTCTGAGAAAAAGAACTTCCTTCTCTGTTCAACTATTCATCTCCTCGCTCGGATTTCTTGATCTTCAATGGCTCCCAAGACGAAACCGACTGCATCGACCTCAAGGGCGACCGTCGCCGAGGCTGAGAGAGATGCTTCCTCTGCGCAGGAGGGTGTTTTCCGAGGTAAAAATGCACCTTTGGTGTGGGTTCCGCCATTAAAACATGTTCATAGAACCCTAAGAACCTTTAACACAAGATCGTGTTTGATTCTCGGACGCTGTCCTTGAGATGATAACCGGGGCGCGGGCCTGATGATCCGACGCTGGTGAACTCTGCACTCTGGGTCCTTCACTTAGAATATTTCTAATTGTGAAGGTCTCTGGACGCGATTTGTAGAACGCAGATTTGATCCATGCGTTCTGTGCCGCGTTTTGTGCCATCAGGCGCTGGCGTCCGAGTCCAAGCACTTTGAAATTTCACAAGTCTTGGTTTGCAGAACGCGGATTTGATCCTTGTGTTCTGTGTCTTCAACCGCCGATTTTGTAGAGTCTGGCGTTTGAGTCCAAGTACTTCGAATTTTCATAAGCAGCTTTGCAGGTCTGGACGCGGATTCGAAAAATTCCTGCGTCCAGTATCTCTTCTGCGTTTTGGTGCAAGTTCGCAGGTCTGGACGCGGATGATAACTCCTGCGTCCAATGTCTCGGCTGCGTTTTGAATTATGAACACTTAGCGTCTTCCCTTATTTTTGGCAAGGTATCTGACCAAGTGTCTTTTTCTTTTGCAGTGCCGCATGTTTCAGGTTCACTCGCCAAGATGCACCATTTCGGCCGCGTGGGTGGTGCCGACCGGGGCTTGACCTTTGTGCAAAGAATGAGTGTCCCCGTGACTGCTGACCAGTTGCTGGATCGCAGGCTCTCTAATGTTAACAGGAGAACCTTCCGGGCACTTATGACCGATGCCGCGCTCAAAACGGATGACGGTGTCAGGTTGGAGAAGCCTGCCTTCTTCTTTGGGGATCATATTTATGATGATGGCCGTCGTGTGTCTGAGGGGACCTATAAATGGCTCCGTGAGATAAAGGGCGGAAGATTCTTTCTTCCAGACATGGAGAGGATGTTCCCGATGTCCTACTTTCAACACATGTCTGTTCCCCGAAAGATGGAATGGGACATTTCCCAGTATATCCCTGAGATCGCCCTTGGTGACTTTGGCCTCCAAAAGGTAGACCGCCATGATAGTCATGACGGGTCAGTTGTCGGACTGTTCCCTGCATCGTCCAAGCCTGAAATCCCAATTGGAGAGATCCCGGAGCTTGCTACCACCTTCCTTAATTCCTTCATAGAAGCAGGGGGTGACTATCCTGTCGACTTCCGTGCGTATGGATGGGTCCATTCTCCAGAGAATTATTGGTGGGGTAGGATGGTGGGTTTTGTCCTTACCAATCTTGAGGGGCCGCTGAAGCGTGTGGGGCTGTACCCAGCAGTCAGGGCCGTGCAGTGGGGCGTCCCGATGAGTTCCCATAACTTCTTTGGGATTCTGGAGCGCTACAATCCTCGGACGGGGACATTCTTTACTCTGGTTGGAGAGATGGGCCTTGCCCTACACGAATTGTATGAGGTCTCCGGGTTGTCGTCAGGGGATATTCCTTACGAGGAATTTGTCCCAACCACCAGGGAGCTGCGCCTTTTGGAAAAGAATCTCCTCAAGTGTATGAGACCTACTGGGAGGTGATGTGCCATTTCTACATCTGCGGTCAGACAACTGCCTGGAGGTCAGGAGGCGTCAAGCAACTATCCTGGGCTGATTATTTGTTTAATAATGTCAGCAATAAAGATCTCCCAGTAATCCGACTAGCTCCTAGTTCTGGTGGGGAAGTTGAAGACAGGATCGACGCAGCTTCTGACAAGTTCTACACCACGGAGTCGAACGAGGACGGCTTCGACCCTGACTTGGTCTTTGAGAGCTTTCACCATCAAGCCCGGACCCCTATTTCTGATCAGGCGCTGTTGGCGGGCTTCCTGATGTTGTGGCTGAAGAGGTGTGTGGTGCCCACGCTACCACATGAAGTTATTGTGGCAGATGTGGTGTACCCGGCGGTACTCTTGGCTCATGGCCACCCCATAGCCCTTCTTCCTGCCGTGGTGGCTGGTATTCAAAGCGGGCTGCGGGTGTTGACCAAGAGCTTCTGCGGACCCCCAAAGACTGCTAATTCTCGTGGGGAGCCGTATACCGACTCAGAGGGGAACCCGACGGTGAAGCACCCCAACCCGCGAATTGAGCTGCCTTACACGTACCTCATGGCTTGGTACGTGATGCATTGCCCGTCTCTAATGACGGCAGCGCGTGGGAGCGTGGATCATATCCCATTTGTGCAGCGGCTGGAACGTTCAGAGTGGCATGACACCTACCTGTATTACATTAGGAAGCGTCTTTCCTGTGCCGCCAACTACCAGCTCAACCGCTGCTTTCCAGAGGTTCAAGATGCAGCCCCCGGGGAGCTGTTCACGGATGTCGCTGGGCGGGATGACTTCTCGCAATTGCCTGCTGGAGCTTTCTGGTGGTTGATCAATATACGACCAGGATATGTGCTGTTTCGCCAAGGAACTTCCTGCACTATCGAACCGTATATGCCAAGTCGTTTTGCCCGACAATTTGGCTATGATCAGCTTTACGTCGGGAATCCCAATGCTCAACTTGCCTTTGACGGGAACCTGTTCGAAGGCGCTCGGGCTTGGTATTACAGTGTGGCTGGAGGGACGGGAGCAACGTTCCATCTACCCGACGAGGCGCCTAAGTGCCGTATGAGCTTCAGCTTCTGTACTTGGTACTCCCAAGCCGGCCAGACGCCAGATCTTATTCTGAAGTCTTCATGTCTTGAGAGTATCAATGCCAGTCTCGAGGAGAGGTCTGAATCCAGTAAACGTACTAAACTCCTCGACCAGTACCTGAAAGCTCAGAGGGAGGTCGAGAAACGATCGAGGAGGGAGCCCCCAGTAGTGAGGGCGGCACCGCGACCGGCAAGGGCAAAGCCGCAAGCGACGAGGGCGGAGTCACCAGCAATGAGAGTGGAGCCGCGACCGGCAAGGAGGTCGAAGCAATTGGCGAGGAAGCGTCGTCGACGCTCTGCTGCTTCTGTAGTTGAGCCTGCCCCAAAGAAGGCTCGGAGGGACTTAACGGCTGAAGTCTCTCAATCCAGAGCTATCTCTGCTGGAGTTGAGGTTCCTCCTGAAGGTGTCCCTGTTAGAGTTGAGGAACCGCTGGAAGATGAAGATTTTCCAAGCTTGGTCCGTGCTCCTAGGTCACGCAGCGAGACCGTGGAGGAAGGGAGCTTGTTGAGCGCCCCCTTATTGCTGGTGATGCTGAGTCACCGGAGATTGACATAATGGCGAAGAGGATGTCGAGATTCAAGGAATCTCAACTCAGCCCGAATTTCCTCCTGCTCATGAAGGGAGAGACGAGGTACAGCAGCCAGGGTCTCCTAGCGTCTTTATTTCCAATCCTCGGGCAGTTGACCCTAGTCCTACCACTGGGGTGATTGGGGGTAAGGCTCCTGTTGCGGAGCTTCCTCGTGTGGCGCTATCGTCTTCTTCGTCATCGGGAGAAAGTGACTTTGAAGATAAAGTCGACTATGGCGATGATCCCGCTCTTCCTGATCAGGGCGGATTCTTTGACGTCTCGGAGGAGGAACAACATGAGGGTGAGCCCTCGATGGCGCCATCGTCACTGGCGACAATTGCTCCCACTGACGGTATTCTTTTCTCCTTCTGTTTAATTCTCTTTTTTCATGTTGAAGAGGATGTTCTAACATCTTCTTTTGTACTGCAGGGTCGGCTGGAGGTACCGGGGCTCAGCCCGAGGAGTTGAGGCTTCGGTTGCCGAGACAATCTCAATGGGGGCAGCTGTTGAAGTTGGGGAGCCTTCCCCTTTGCCAGGAGGGGAAACAACCATTGAGGCTGAGGAGGCTCTCACTCCGCCGGTGGAGAAGGCTACTGCTGAAGCTGGGAAGACTCCCATTCTACAGGACTCGACGCCTCTGGACCTCGAACCTAGTAAGGCAGCTCGACTGAGGGGCTCAGGTGGGGAGTCAGATGATCGGCACCCTTCCAGAAGGCCACACAGCTCAATCCTTGGTGGAAGTTTCTGAAGAGGTTGTGCTTACAGCTCCTTCCTTGGTCGTGGAGGCTCCTGCAGAGGCGGCGCTCCAGGAAGCGCCAGTGGGTAGTCTTGCTCTTGCCACATCGACGGCCGGCACGGCTCTTGTGCGAGAAGACCCGCCCTATATCCCTTATCCCGTGACAGAAAAAGGGTCGGGAAGCTTCTTAGGTGGTGAAGACATGGGGGAGCTGGCACGTCAGATGGTGCAACAATTCTTCACCTCGATGGGATCATGTATTGATCTCATCTTCCGTGGACACAGCACCTTCCAGTTCGCCCAGAGGCTTCTTGAAAATATGGCCGTGAGCGTCGAATTGGCGGGAGGCCCTTCACTTGCCAGGGCATGCCTGCGGGTGGTAGAGCAACTTGGAGATAACCTGCGGGAGCTGGAATCTTTGGAAGATGCAGGTTCTTCCGGCGAGGCCCAGGCCATCCTGACTAGGCTCCTAGCTGCTCAGGAACGGGAGCGACAGGAGGCGGAGGCGCAGATCACTGCCGAGGTCCGTGACCTTGAATATTCCAAGGCTGAATTTCAAAAATTAGCCGGAGATTCGAGGGAATCTGAGCTCAGTGTGCAGAGCACGGAGCAAGGTCATCCTCAGAACTTGGGACATTATCGCCAAGGCGGAAGCTGTTCTTGCGCTAAATGAGGAGAAGCTTGTTTCCCTCAAAAAGGAGCTTGAGGAGCAACGGGCTGCTACGGTGCGTGCTGAAGAGAGTCTATCCCTGCAATCTTCCAGGGTGGAATCTCTGCGGATGCAGCTGGCTGCCAGAAGTTTCTTATCTGAGGCGGAGCTGCGGGACCGGGCTATCATGGAGGCCGAGAGGACGCGCCAGCATGAGATTCACCGCCTTAGGGAACAAATCCGTTCCTTGGTGAACCAGGACATTTAGTCTTCTCTTTTTTTTTTTTTTTGTAAAGAAAAGGGACACTCTTATGAGTGTATCCACTTCTATCATTTTTTTGATCTAATAGAAGTTTTCTTTAAAGCTTTTGTCCCAATTTCTTTGTCCTGTTGTGGATGAGTCCAACTCTTGATCACTAGTCGTGATTACTGAACTTAGGTAGGACTAAGTTCTTTTAATGAGACGCGGTCTTGGCGAGACGCGGCATTAATCCCGTAGAATGAGACGTGGCATCAATCTATGGGGACTTAGATTTCACTAAGTCTTTTTGACGAGACGCAGCGGCGATCACAGGGTGAGACGCGGTCGTCAGTCTACCGGAACTTAGATTTTACTAAGTCCTTTTACTGAGACGCAGCGTCAATCATAAAGTGAGACGCGGTCATCATTTCATAAGAACTTAGATTCTACTAAGTCCTTTTGATGAGACGTGGCGTCAATCACAAATCGGAACGCGGTCTTCTTGATGAGACGCAGCATAGAGTGAAAACGCGGCCTCCGAACGCATCGTCAATCACAGGGTGAGACGCGGTTCTTAGTTCATGAGAACTTAGGCAGGACTAAGTCCTTTTGACAAGACGCGGCATCAATCCATAGGGAGACGCGGCCATCATTGTTTCATGAGACGCGGCATTCGTTCAGGGAGACGCGGCTCTGAATAACGCGGATCTGCTTCTGCGAAGAAGGAAGCGGATCAGGCAGACGCGGGAGACGCAGCCTTGTGCCTTTCCCTTAATTCTGAGGGGACGCGACTTTGACTCGCGCAGGCATCTTTCTGGGACGCGGATGGGTGGATAGTTCTTCAATCCGCGTCTGGGTGTAAACTCCCAGGCGTTACATACAGCCTGTCATAGGGATTTGGTGTGATCTTTAAACGTCAGATGCGGATTTTCCGCTTTGTTTCCCGAAGCGGTTGTCCACGCGTCGGCTGCTGATTGGGCTTGAGTATTGATTCTCTTAAATGAGAAACCAGTGCGGGCGGTTGGAGATCAGCGCCAGCGGCGGTTCTCGAAGCAGCGTTACACGCGTCCGGCCTTTATTGGATCTTGGCAGTTGTGCAGTTATTAATGCCGGCGGTTCAGATTACGGGGCCATTAACCGCTGTTATCAGGAGTTGCCTATAAATAGGGCACCCTTTCTCCCTTCAATCCTGCCTTTGGACTATTTTTTTTTGAGAGAGCGCTTTGAGAACCTTCACTTCCTCAGGCAATTGTCTCCATGGATGAGGATGGTTCTGAAGATGACCCAGGGCTTTTAAGCCCCTGTTTGGTCTCTTTAGGAGAAAACACCTCTTTGCCCTGTGACCGCGTTTGCGTCCTGGTGCAGAGAGTACAACTCTTGACGAGGTCTCCACGGGTATGCCGTTCGTTTCACCATGACATTTTAGATTTACCATGGCCTGTACCTTGGCTTCATGTCATCTGGACCCCCTCATGAAGTCTGCACTGGTGCACCCCTTCTGGAATTTGTACCATGGGCTTGAACTTCTCCGGACGCGCGTGCAGGAATCTTTGGCACTTGGCGTTGGCGCGTTTTATGGCCTGTGCCTTAGCGCGTTTCATGGCCAATGCCTTGGACGAATTCCAAAAAAGGTTTCAGACCCGCACCTTGCAACTCCTGTTCATGGAGATGGCAATTTTCGGCGTCTGTGCCTTTTCGGCGTTTGTGCTCTTTGACCTAGGCACAGAATGGGACCGCGTTTTGATTCGCGTTTGTCTCTGCTGACGCAACAGTTTGGCTTGCTGCACGTGTCATTCCTGTGTCTTGGTAGACTGCATGGATCATTCCCGCATTTGGCTGACTGCGTGGATCATTCCCGCGTTTGCCTCTGCTGACTTAGTTTTTCTCTGTTTACACTAAGCTGCAGATTGTTCTAATTCTCTCTTTTTGTTTCTTGCAGGCTTGCTGGGCCCTTGGAAGAATACTTCGGTCGGCGAACTCGTTCAACCTTCACCTATGAGAGAATATATTATGGTCCTCGTCACCTATAAGAGAGTATATTACATCTCTGACGAGGACCCAACCCTCGCCAAGGTCTCTTCAGATCTGGTGCAAGAGACGGATAGGCTGAGTACCGGCGAGGGTGGTCCGGCGGTTGCGGCGGCGGATGAGATCCTCTTCCTCTCCCACTCCGGAAGTCACATCAAGGACACTCCGTTGGATGGCCTGCTGGGGAAAGGGATGGTGATGAATGCAGGACTCTCTGCTGCCGCTGGACGAGTGGAGGGTGGCATCCTTTGTGATGACTCCTAAACTTCTGCTCTCACCCCAAGAGTGACTCCATGTTTGTTGGATAGTCTACTAGGGAAAGAGACGCGCCTGAACGAAGGGTTGCAGGACCTTCTATTGCCACTGGACCTCAAGAACACCATTGCTCTTGGCTTGGTCAGCTAGGGCGCTTTCGAAGTTGGCGTCACGCATCAAAGCGCAACCGGCTCCAATTGTGCACCTGGGATCAGATGCAGTTTCAAGGAGTGAGTACGGCCTCAGAGAGAGAGAGGGACTTCTTTGTACTCCTTAATTGTAACACTCAATCTTATTGTATAAGAGAGCGTTTTGTATCACTTTCATGTGTTTGGATATGAATAAAAGTGACACTTTTCTTTTTGCCTCTTTCTGTTGTCTTGAACGTTTTGTTTTAGAAGCAAAAGAATAATTTTGGTGGACCCGCCACTTTATAAAAGAAAGTGACGAGTGGAGCGCGTACCCCCAGAGAAGGTGAACTTTTATTAAGGATTTGGGATTAACTTGATTTAAGATCAGCTGGGGATTTTGATGGAAGCATTGTTTATCGGTGTAATGTTAACCAACAATGCCTCCAAAATGAATTTGATACTCGGTTGGGGAGAATATCAAATGAGACTAGACTCGTGGGGAATCTAGTAGGATTTTTACCGTTAGAGGTGTGATATTAACTTAACGGTTTAGAAGTAGTCTTGTCAGAAGTGTAATATTAACTTGACAAGGACGTGAGTTAGAGGTGTGATATTAACCTAACTCATCAGCATCTCAGTTTTATTTGGGAAAACTGAGGGTGTCACTGTCATAGGTGTGATGTTTAACTTAACAGTGATAGAAATGCTAGAGGTGTAATGTTGAACTTGGCATTAGTCGTCTCGGCTTAAGGAAGTCGAGGAAAGGTCATAGCCATAGGTGTATTGTTGAACTTAGCAATGACTCGGATGCTAGAAGTGTAGTGTTAACTTGGCATCGTCCATTTCAGCTTCGATATGGAAGTCTGAAGAAAGGTGACTATCAGAGGTGTGATATTAACTTGACAGGCACTCGATGTACTGCTTAGAGGTGTAATGTTAACTTAAACAGTAGTTTGTCAGAGGTGTGATATTAACTTGACAAGAATTTGCTTGCGATAGGAGCAATTTGAGGACCTGTCATTCTATTGATGAGAATTGACAAGTGGAATTTGAGGTGCCAGAGGTATAGTGTTAACTTGGCAAATTTGAGAGTTTGTTACTCTATGCAGAGTTAACAAGCCAGGTTTGTACTCGACGAAGAGTATTCATTACCAGAGGTATAGTGTTAACATGGTAATGATTGCATTTTGTGGTCCTACCATTCTATGGATGAGAATTGGTAAGGGATTTTTGGAGGGAAGAGTGGAATCAAATCCACTTAGGATTTTTAGCAAACCCTCAGCTGTCAACGGATTTGAGGTGCCTTTACCAACTACCGTTTGAGTTGGGCTAGCCATGCTATTCCCCTTAGCATGATGAGTTGTCGAAGACTTATGTTGGACTTAAAAGCCAACATTTTCTTCTATCCTTAGCCGTCGGAGGCGTCGGATCAAATGGGAACGTGTCCCTTAGGATTTTTAGCAAATCCTCAGCTGTCAACGGGTTTGTCATGCCTTTACCAACTACCGTTTGAGTTGGGCTAGCCATGCTATTCTCCTCAGCATGATGAGTTGTCGAAGACTTATGTTGGACTTAAAAGCCAACATTTTCTTCTATCCTTAGCCGTCAAGGGCGTCGGATGTTTGATCAGAGGTGTATTTTTAACTTGATCGGTGGAAGAATGCCATCTAGGGATAGTATTTCTTCAGGAATTTGCCATTGATTGGCATCATGAGTGTATCGCCATTTGAGGTTATGAGGCGATACGATCCATTTGAGTAGACTGACTCTACCACAAATGGTCCTTCCCATTTGGGTTGGAATTTTCCTTTCGTCTTGTGTGTCATGACCATGGGTCTTCGGACGGCTAAGACGAGGTCGCCCTTCTTGAAAGTTCGCGATTTGACTTTCTTGTTGAAGGCTCTAGTGATACGAGCTTGGTAAAGCTCGATTTGTTGTTGGGCCTGCAGACGCTTGTCGTCCAAGGCTTCCAATTCTTGGAGTCGCTGCCGATGCTTCTCCTCTGTCGTCATTTCCGCTGTCAAGGCGACGCGAAGAGATGGAATTTGGATTTCCAGTGGAAGGACGGCTTCGCATCCGTACACCAAGGAAAATGGCGTGGCTTTAGTTGGGGTTCGCACAGTCGTGCGATAGGCCCATAAGCATTCGCCCAACTTATCGTCCCAGTCTCGTTGACTTTTCGAGACGAATTTCTTGAGAAGCTTGCCAATAGTCTTATTGAAAGCTTCTGCGAGGCCGTTAGCGGGCGGATAGTATGCCGTTGATGACACACTCTGGATTCTGAACTTGGCGCAGAATCTCTGAAAAGCCTGGCTGATGAACTGGGGTCCATTGTCATGGACAATCCGCCGAGGCACACCGAACCGTAAATAACGTGATGTTTCACGAACTTGATCACGTTAGAAGATTTCACCTCTTTCAAAGGGATAGCTTCGGCCCACTTTGAGAAGTAATCGGTTATCGCTAGGATGAACCGATGTCCCTTTGATGATGGTGGGCTGATAGGACCAACCACGTCCATCCCCCACATTTCGAACGGCCAGGTAGAGGTCGTAGAGTGGAGGTATCCTGGTGCTTGATGGATGAAATCGCCATGTATTTGACAGGCGTGACATCTTTTGGCATAGGCAACAGCATCGGCAACCATCTTGGGCCAGTAGTAACCCAATCTTTGGAGTCGGTTTGCCAGCTTCGGGCCAGGTTGATGAGCTCCACACGTACCATCGTGGGCTTCTTTCAACACTTCGTGGGCTTCTTTTAATGAGAGGCACCGGAGCAGGATCCCATCATGCGATCTACGATACAATGTTCGCGAAATCGCATTGTAGTAGAATTTGGAGGCTTTCCTTCGGATGGCAGCCGCCTCCCTGGTGTCTTCGGGCAAGATGCCGTACAAGACAAAATCAATGTAGGGGAATCGCCAGTCTTTAAGTTCTGGATCGGTCGACACTTCAAGTGTTTCCTTACCGCGACGATCTCCCGTTGACCTCTGGTAATCTCCGAGGGGACTTTTTGGGCAGTATAGGTCGTGGCTATAGACGAATACCTTCTCCATTGCTCCAGCTGGAAGAGCTAAGGAGGCAGCAAGGGATGCAAGTGCATCTGCATGCGCATTTTGTTTGCGCGGTACATGGTCGATGTAGAAGTTTGAAAACCTCTCGGCCATGTGAATTGTCGCGTTGTAGTAGGGTACTAGATCTTCATGCCTGACCTCATACTCTCCGCGAACTTGGCTGACGATGAGTTTAGAATCACCGTATGCCTCGAGATTTTTAACGCCAATCTCATCGGCGAATTGCATCCCAATCAAAAGAGCGTTGTATTCCGCCACATTGTTGGAACAGGGCTCGGTTAACGAGATAGCTCGGGGAATCACGTAATTTTGTGGGGAGACGAGTACCACTCCTACCCCCGCTACTGTGTGTCCCTCCGAGCTTGCCCTTGATGCACCGTCGAAGAAAAGTTGCCATACTTGACTTTCGAACGACGTCTGAGCTAGGCAGACTTCGGCGACCTCATCTGGGAGATCCTCGTAGAGTTTGGCTGCCCTGGGATCTGGGTGTTCAGCTAGGAAGTCCGCCACCGCTTGTCCTTTAATGGCTTTTTGTGGCAGAAAATGCATCTCATATTGTGATAGCAATATGGCCCATTTTGCCAGCCGGCCATTTAGTGAAGAAGGCTTTGTCATGAGTAACCTCAGGGGGTTGACTTTGGATATGACATTTATAGTTTGGCCCACCAGATAGTGTCGCATTTTCTGAATGGCGAACACCAGTGCCAAACATTCCTTCTCGATCGGGTTGTACCGATGTTCGGCTCCGATCATCGTTCTACTCAGGTAGTAGATTGCTTGTTCTCGCCCTGGTCATCATTCTGAGCTAGTAGAGCTCCCAAAGAATGATCCATTGATCGGACGTACACCAGGAAAGGCTTTCCGGATACCGGAGCTGCCAGGACTGGTGGTTGGGTGAGGTAGTGCTTGATCTCCTCAAATGCTTGCTGGCAAGCGTCGTCCCAAATGAACGAAACGCCCTTCTTCATCAGCTTAGCGAAGGGTTGGCATCTCCCGGAGAGATTTGAAATGAATCTGCGGATGTATGCCAATCGTCCTTGTAATCCTCTGAGCTCCTTGAGGCTTCTGGGGGTTGCATCTCTTGGATAGCACGGACTTTCTCCGGATCCAAATGGATTCCTGTGGAAGTCACAACAAACCCTAGGAATTTGCCACTGGCTACCCCAGGAAGGACTTGGTGGGGTTCATCTTCAATTGATGAGCCCGCATGATGTCGAAGACCACCCTCAGGTCTGCTATGTGATCACCTTTAGTGCGGCTTTTCACCGCAATGTCGTCGACATAACATTCCACCGTTTTGCGTATCTGCCGGGAAAATGGCATTCATGGCCCTTTGGTAGGTTGCCCCTGCATTTTTCAGACCGAAGGGCATGACGGTGTAGCAATATACCCCTAGAGGAGTCCTGAAGGAGGTATGCTTTTCGTCATCGGGATACATCTTGATTTGATTGTATCCTGAGAACCCGTCCATAAAGGACATTCGCTCGAATCCACAAGTATTGTCAATCATGACATCTGTGATTGGCAATGGGAATTCGTCTTTGGGGCAGGCCTCGTTTAGATCACGGAAGTCGATGCAGATCCGGATCTTCCCGTTCTTCTTGCGACGGGGACGATGTTGGCTACCCAGTCGGGATGCTGTTCCTCCCTGATAAAGCCGGAGTCAATAAGCTTCTTGACTTCTGATTGGATTGCCTCCATTATCTCTGGACGGAACCGTCGCTGCTGTTGTTTAACGGCTTCATGTCCGGATTGATGTTGAGGCGATGCATAGCCACTTGAGGATCAAGTCCAGGCATGTCCTCATAATTCCAGGCGAAGACATCTATATACTCTTGTACAAGAGATATTAAATCCTTCTTCTCTGGAGGCGACAGGCCGTCACTTATGAAGATGGGTTTAGGATTGTCTTCATCTCCTAGGTTGACTTGAACAACCTTGTCTTCTGTGGGTGGCTCACGCTGTTCAAAGCGGGTGTCCCAAAGAGCATTCAAATGTTTGATCCAAGGATCTGTATCGGATTGGATCATTTCTTCATCTTCATCCTCCAGATGGCTTGTCGAAACCATGTTTACTGAAAGCCCTTTGAAGATGTTGCCGACACTGACATCTGATTCCCATGACGACGTGTCTGATGAGCAGTCATGACTTGACAGTCTCTCCGAATCAGAGGCTGATGGCACTGGAGTTGATATATAGCCCAACCCCCGCGCGTCCGATGATAGTAATCAGGGGTTTTCCCTTTCGGTACAAAGGATCGAAGCAGTGTTCTTCTTCCTTTTCCGAAGTTCAACCCAGGCCTTCCGATTCTTCGTGGGGCATTGGTTCAGATGCGATTCGCCCAAAAAGTATTGGTCTTTGGCCTTTTCGTCCGGCTGGAACCATGAATACAGACTCTTGCGCGTCACCATCATCTTGGTATGTCCCGAAGGATGATTTCACCGGTACATGCAAAGATGTCAAAGCATCTATTGCCGACCAGAGGTCATCGTCCATGTCGGTACTAGTATCCGACGGTATTGAATCAGACTCACACGCAGGGAAGTACGCGAAATCTAAATCTTCATTAATATACCAACCGCCTGCATCGTCGGTGGTATCAACATCGAGCTTATTAGTGCTCTTTACAAGTGGTTCCAACTCCCACAGGCACTCTTCTTTCTCTGGCTCAATGTCAGCTTCATTACCAGAGTCTGGCTCCTCTGGTTGTGGGGTTTCATTAGTCTCCTCCGGATCCTGATATAAGAGGGAGTCCGTGAAATAATTTTCAACCCCTTTAAACGGATGCCTTTCGGCAATCAACGTTCGGACCTGTCCACTCTCGTCAATGTATTTCATGACTTGGTGGAGAGTAGAGGGAACGATGGAATTGCGGTGAATCCATGGTCGTCCCAGCAACAGGTTGTAGGAAGTGTCCGCGTCAATGACGTAACACGTCACTTCTGACTTGAGGCTCCCGATCTGGCATTTGAGCTTGATCTTCCCCATTGGGCGGGAGCTGTTGGCATTGAACCAGTAAATAGTCGTCTGGGTAGGGCTCAGACGATGGGTAGGAATGCCTAGAAACTGCATAACCCGGCGAGGTATGATGCTCAGCGCGGACCCTGGGTCTACCTGGATGCGGTTCACCTCGGATGACCCAATATACCCTGTGAAGTATAGGGGTCGGTCATGCTTCCCTTTAACCTGCATGTCATCTGTTGTGAAGGTGATGCAGGGAGCATTTGGGGAGGTGTGGAGGCAATCCTCTTCATCTTCTCCCTTGGCACGCGGGTCATAAAGACCTCAGCGTTTGCCAAAGCTTCTTGTAGAGCCTCTCTGGTTGACTTTGATAGCCTCAGGAGTTCATACAAGGTGATGCGTGCCGGGATGTTGGCTAGTTGAGCCAAGACGTCGAAGCGTAAGGTGTTGAGGATCCTTCTGTTACACCTTTCGCAAGAACTCGAGAAAACCGAGTTTCTTTCTGCTTCTCCCCAGGCTGTTTAGAGGAGGGCTTGGCTGGTTCCACGGCTGGTTCGGAGAAGCCGCTGATGTCTCGCCGTACTGCTTCAAGTATGCCTGTCCTGAACGGGTCCCCGCCGTAGGTTGGCTGGGCTCTGCGGCCAGGACTATTGTTTCCTCTTCTGAGTCAGTCAGCGAGGGAACATCATCCTCTGCTTCTCGGGAGGAAGCACATATCACATGGCAAGATGAAGCCTTCCCTTTGCCTTTGGACTTCCTGTTGGTCACAGTCGTCCATTGTTGCTCGTCGACGAGGTCAGGGTGGACCCACATGATTTCCCCTCGAGGTGTAGGGACGGGTACCAAGCCTTTCTCCTGCTGCTGATGAGGGTCTGTGTTGACCACCCTCAGTTCTCCTTTCGGGACAGAGATCACCCCCACGGGTGTCGGGGGTCGTGTCCCAACTGGAGAATCGACGTCATGTTGGCCGTCATCTTCTTCTGCTCCTCCGTCGGAGTTTTAATACCTCCGCGTCAATCAGAGCTTGAAGGATGTCCTTAAAGACATAGCAGCTTTTGGTAGGATGACCGAGCATCCTGTGGTATAAGCAGTAGGTGGGATTGTCGGTCTTGCCGACTTCCTCCGGGCGCCTAATTTCAGGGAGCTTCAGTCGATTGCTCTTGTTGAGTAGCTTGAAGAGCGAATCGACGTGTTCCTCCTTGAAGGAATACTGCTTGTTGGGGCGTGGCTGGCTTGAAGAGCCACTTGCCCTGCCTGTTTGAGGTTTGGTGGGAGATTTGGTCTCCATCGCCAAATTATCCTTCCGCTTGGTTTGGAGGGATGTGTCTGGTGCACGCCTTGTCGACCTCTCTGGCCTGGGCTTGCCTTCTTCCGCTCTGACGCGGGCGACAATCTCCTCAGCCTGTTCACCTTGCTGGACTAATTGTTTCCAGGTGCGGCTTTCAGCAACTCCTATTTGAGCAAGGAGTGAGGTTTGGAGATTATGGCGACATGTTTCCACCAGGGTGGCCTGGGTCATGCCGCTTGGACATCGGAGTGCCATGTTCCGAAATCTTTCTATGAAAGACTTGACGGACTCTCCCTTTCGC
Source organism: Agave tequilana (assembly GCA_038442645.1). Taxonomy (NCBI): domain Eukaryota; kingdom Viridiplantae; phylum Streptophyta; class Magnoliopsida; order Asparagales; family Asparagaceae; genus Agave; species Agave tequilana. Next base: position 22,136 of record JAVJIF010027999.1, on the reverse strand, counting down.
TGTTTTGTAGCTAAAAGGGTAGGCATTGTGACCTCCGAATCATCTTCGAAGAAGCGTGTTAGAAACAGCTTCTCCAAGTCGCCCCAGTTCTTGATGGAACCTTCGGGGAGCTTCATGAACCATTCAAAGGCCAACCCTTTCAGGGTGCCGATGAACAGTCGCGCCAGGATGGCATCGTTATCTACCACATTCCCGGTCTGGGATTTGAAGTAGTAGATGTGCTGGTTGGGTGACCCCTTCCCGTCGAATGCTTGGAGAGTTGGAGCCTTGAACTTAGGAGGGTACGGGACTAAGTCCCACTCGGCCGGATAGGGCCGGACTACCCCAGCTTCTTGGAGGCCTTTACGGTTGGTAAGGGCCTCGAGGCGCTGCTCCAGTTGACTCATTCTTTTAGCATGAGCCTTTCCCGGGGTCTGGTCGCTTCTTGCCTGCGACGAGGGCTTGGACACATCCGAGGTAGATCGTCGTGTCTCGTCAGAAGATTCGGAGGGTGGGCTTCCTCCCTTCTCCCTTTCCCCTTCGGTCGTCTAGGAGGAGATCTCGCTCTTTCTTCAAGCAATTTCTCAAGCATATGCTTGAGGGAGTCAATGGATCTCTGTTGAGAGGCGATTATATCCATCTGGTGCTTCTGCGTCTGTTCTAAACGCCTGGTCGTCTCCTCAGGAGTGTCGGCCATGTAGGCGGAAGCCTCCTTCTCGACGGAAGAGTTTGAAGCCTGCGACTCCACTATAGCGGAGTGAGAACCACCCATTCTAATGCCGCGGGCTAAGGCATTATAGTCAATTGGGGGAATGGCCCTGTCCGGGTGCGAGTGTGTTGATACACCCCCTCCGGTTCAGAGTCAGATTCCTCTGAGTTGACCATTAGTTGTTTTCCCTTGCTTCTGCTAGTCATGTTTGCAGTAAGCTCCGGGTATTCAACATCTGAGAAGGTTCTCCTCCTGTGGGAGCGTCTTCTCTTGGCTGATGGGGGAATCAGGGTCAGCTGTCTAATTAAAGACGGCTGGTGCACGCCTGACTCGCAATGGCATCCAGAGAGCATCTGGATGAGCTGTTGACAGCAGCATGGAGAAGTGGTCTGATTGGCACTCCTCTTCCTTGTCAAATAATCCCTCAAATCTGTGGGAGGGGGATTAAAGAGACTGGTCTCGCAACGTCGACGACGGGAGACAGTCATGTGCTGTTCAGCCTGGACACAGGTTTCAGAAACGCGGCTGTTGCGTCGCGGCTGCGTCACGCGCGTCTGGCGTCTCTGTTGATATGAGACGCGACTTTCGCGTTGCTGTCTGCTGCGTTGGAGCAGAGAGACTTGGGAGAGAGTGGGCTGCTGGGCCCCACGCCTATGGGCGCGTGCTTCCTGCGTTTGACAAGACGCAGAAGCTTCGCTTCGGCGTTTGGCAAGTTGGTCTTCAGAGGGCTCAACTTGGGGAGTCTCGCGTTTGGGTCGCCAAACACGGACCTCTCGCACTGGACGAGGTGCGGGCAAGGCATCGGATCGTACGCTGCGTTCAACCCCAGTCAGAAAACCAACGGTTCCGACCGAGTGTTGACGCGCGCGTCTTCTCTGTCGACGCTCGGCATTCCGATTGCGCCGTGGAGGAAGAGAGAAGCCAACAACTTCCTGGTTTGTAGAACCAGGGGTGTTTGCCACGCGGGTCTCCTGAGAGACGCTGACGCGGGCGTTCTGTGCGACACGGTCGATCGCACCAGTAGATGTGCCGGGGACCACGCGGGCCTTCAGAGAGGCGTTGGCGCGTGTGTTCTGCGCGACGCGGTTGATTGCAGCAGAGGAGTCTGAGGTTACGCGGGCCTTCTGGGAGGCGTCGGCGCGTGAACCAAACTTGGCACAGTGGGCAGCAGGAGCACCCGATAGAGCCTCAGATTGGGCTTCAGGGGGCTGTCCACTTGAGACCCTGCGGCAGACGCGGGTCTTTGGGCTCTTGGAGCCAGAAGAGAGGAACTCTTCATACTTCGCCTGGTCGAACTCGACGACAAGGGATTCGACCATTTTCCCCTTACGGAGAACGTCATCTTGCACCACGGTGCGCTCGTCAGTAACGAAGGTAGTCCCCAGCGGAGTCGCCATCTCTTGTAGGGGCCGGAAAACTTTGGTGGTCGGAGAAAGTGATTTTAGCTGTAAAAGATTTCCTTGATTCAAGCGAAACGATTACAACCAAAAGAACTACTCTTCCCTCTTTTCCAGTTACAAGGGAGGGAGGATGTCTGAATCTTCCCTTTGTTTAATGCTGGGTTCTTCGTGTGGCGATGGAGAGTGAATCTTGTTCTCCGTTGACCAGATGACCGTCCTAGACCGTCGGGGGTCTTCTCTTCGGTCGGTAGAAAGAGTAACTCAGCTCCGTCTACCAAAACTCTCAAAGAGGAGGTAGGCGAAGAGCGGCTAGTACTCAGTAAGCTCGCTGAAGAGTCGTGCTTCTCTCTTGATGATCCTCCTGCCTGGATTCGATCGATTTTGATGATGCCCTATCTCAAAGCTCTCTCTCTTCAAAACTCCGATCTTCTGCCAAGCTTCGATCCTCTCAAGCCTCTCTCTTTTTAAGCTTCTCTCCAAAAACTCCGATCCTCTCTTCATAGCAAACAAGGCTATTTATAGGGATCTCAGGGGGTGAAGGTGCCTCCTGAAAACGCTCCCGAATGAGGGGCCACTACCCGCTACATGCGCGGTGACTGGCCCCGCAATCAGGGCAGTTGCAACTGAGACGCGGGCGTTGGGCCGAACGCGCCTTGAAGTTTGAGACGCGGGCGTCGAGCCAAACGCGCCTTGAAGTTTGAGACGCGGGCTTCGGGCCTTCACGTCTGGATGCTGAGGCGAGGGCGTCGGGCCGATGCGCCTGGATGCTGAGGCGCGGGCGTCGGGCCGATGCGCCTTGATGCTGAGACGCGGGCGTCGGGCCGATGCGCCTTGATGCTGAGACGCGGGCGTCGGGCCGACGCGTCTTGATGCTGAGACGCGGGCTTCGGGCCGACGCGTCTGAACGTTGTGACGCGGGTGTAGAGCCAACGCGTCTTAATGCTGAGACGCGAGCATCGATTTCTCGCGTCTAGAGCTTGAGACTCTGCTTCCTTAATGGCTGGTCTGTTAGTCATTTTTAGACAGCCTACACTAGCTTCGCCAGAAGCTTCCCTAGCTCCGCTACGAGCTTATTGGATTAGCCCGCTGCGGGTCTTTTATGGTCACCTTTGACCAATCAAATCTCCAGATGAGATCATTGTGATTGAAATCGAATTTGGCAATTGCTTGCCATGATCTTTTGACTCTCCCAATCAGGTGAGAAGATCAGGGGAGATCTCTCAATTAACTGAAGAGGATCAAGGGAGTATCCCTCATTTAGCGGAGCGGGTCAAGGCATTAGCCTACATGCTATTCCTAACTTCGCAGAAGCTGTTTTTAGCCTTGCAGTGAGGCTACCTTTCAGATACAAACAGATTGACTCAATCTGTTTCCAGATTTTCAGGGTGATTATACTCCTGTTCTCCCTATAAATAGCCTACCGAGGAGAGACAGGCAAGAAAGGAGGGAGAGGAGATTAGCTCGAGAAGCAGAATCCCTAGCAAGAGGGCTCTACCGATCCTCTGTTCTCCGATTCCCCGAACCAAGCAAGAGGGAGTCCTATTAGGGGACAATTCGATCATCTAATCGATCGCATCGTCAAAGGGATAAAGTGATCGCGCGCTGATCAGATTCCTACCGGCACATTTTCTCAGAAATCTCAGAGGATATCTACTTGTAAATTTCTTTTGCTTTATGTAAAGAAATACTTGTAATTTCGCTCCTCGAACACTTTTTGTAAGTTTTCCCTTACCCAATCAATGGAAAACAAATTAGTGTAGTGAACTAAAGCTAACGAATTTGGAAGCAAAAGGAGGAAGAGAAAGCGAGAAGGAAATCAGATATTCTGGTTGACAACTGTAAGTAAGGAACAGAACAGAGTCAAGGAAACATGGTATTCTTGTACTCGTTGCTGGAATCCCCAAATTCATATACAGATGAGTTCTCATCTGAACTTGATTGTACTATTGGTAAGAGCCCGAGCATTGACCCAGGTGGCTACCCACACCATGTGTGAACCTAGGCTCTGATACCACTATGTAACGCCCCGATCCCGTAGGTACGGGGACATTATGGCGACGTACATACGCATGGCAGAGATACCCTCACGTACGTATGCTAAGCCTCAGTACAGGAAATAGCCTCCATATATACAAGAGTTTCAGCATTAAATAAGTACAAAAATACCTTCAAAAAGGGTCAGTGATCATGAGAGATATAGAATATGAGAAAATAAGGAACTAAAGACTAAATAATAAAGATACCTATGAATGATATCGATGATGAGTCCTATGTAATCCAATAAAATATCTGACAATACAATATCTGGGATCTCCAACCTGGGCACACAAACCAGGGTCGTAAGAAAGCGACCTAGTATAGTAAAATGAAGAAGGCAGTAATATGTACTATAGTACATGCACGATAATAATCTATAATACATTGTATCAGTGATACCATATAGAAGGCATTTAATAAGCAGTAGTAAAAATGTCATATTTTAATACCATCACTACCTAGCATGTTATCATCGGTCATGTCTACAGTAGCCTCCAGTTTTATAAAATAAATCATGTTGTATAGTGTGACGTGATAGACATGAACATGCAGATGTGCAGCATGCAACATAACTATACTACTGTGTTGTGCATATATATACATAAAGCAGAATAGATACAATATAGAATTCATGTACATCAATAGTGTGTGACGACATGGAGTGTAACGAATATTAAGAAATGTAACAAGGTATACAGGTGACATGATAGTGAACAAAATATCAGGAAAAGTAACAAATAGAAAAGGAGAATAAGATACATGTGTTGAGCATGTCAGGTGATTTATACAATAATAACAATCAGTACCACTTGGTATTTTAATCAATCTCTTCCAGTCCCATACCACTGGCAGTTCATACTGGAGCCCGAACTCCAGTCGAACCCATCCGGACAAGGCATACGGTACCATTATCCAAACGAGAGAGTGACCAAATAACAAGTGTTCCCGACGTCACTATTGTTTATATCATTTAAATATGGTAACTGAAAACCCAATGGTTGAGGGCTCTAGTCAGGTGGGTGTATCTAGTGCATACCCGGGACAACGGCCTTAAACAGACCCCTGGCTGCTGAGACCAGGGCTACCCGCTTAGGCAGGAGCAAGAAATAATACAATACAAACGGTAGCCAGCCCTACCACGTCTCCTACAGTGGGACTAACAATGGATCCAGATATCCACCCGATAAGAGCTAGTCAACCGTCAAGTCCCCCCATCCCAAGTTAGATTCATTATATTTAAATTATACTGCATAGCAAGAACAAGTATAATGCATGGTACATGTAACATGATAACATGACCTGAGCTCTGTTGATAGCATATAACAAGATAACGGGAAACGAGAAATAATAGATGTGGGATTCTAGAGGTGGCCCCCGTGGCTTGAATCCACGTGGCACTTAATTCCACACATCGTATATCAACAGCTCACATGTCTAGTAACGGGAATATCAATATCAGTAACGGGAAACAACCATGTAACAGGAATGCATGAATATACATGCAACAAGAATACATGTAATATAAACGGTGAACCATATGACAAGGATATAGAAACAATACATGCATGTATACCGATGAATATCTGTAATAGTGATGTGTGAACATGATATAACAGTGTACCGAGCATCCATGTAACGATGATACCAATATATGAAATGACGGTATATAGTGAATTGGTGTATCTATATATCGGTGGGACATGAATAAGAAAGTATTGTGGTACGTGTACTATTGTATCCATATATCAGTGATTCATGAACATGCTATAAGAGTGTCATGTGTATCAGTGTCTGAGTAACAGTGATACTTGTACATGGAATAACAGTGTAATGTCCAATGTACTAGAATGTTCATGGAACGATAATACGAGTGCATGTAGTAATGATGTCCAGTGTGAGTCAAGTAATGGTGATTTTACCATAGAACGAGTATTAGATCAAGATCACAAATTGTAATATTTATCTATTTTAATTATCAATTTATTTGCTAATTTACGTATTAAAATTATTAACTTCTGAATATCGATAATTAGACAATCATCCATTTATATAATAAATCAGGTAATAACATAAAGTATGATTATGTTATCTGTTATATTTAAAGAACAATCATGTATGTTTAATTATAGGGATTTACCAATATCAAGATTTATTAATGAAGCAGTCAACCAATTTTATTAAACACAATAAAATATAATTTATAAAAGAAAAGCACTCACGACACTGGTCATGGGAAGGTAGCTCTCTTCTCACGATCGCAACGGTTTCAGGATCATCTAAATCAGATTCCGGATGCTCCAAATATCGCCCGAACGCTAGAAACTATATAAAAGGGGTTAACTATGTAATAAAAATATATCAATTGCAAATAGTATAAATTATTAGGGTTTTCGGTAATATTACCTTTATTGGGTTTTGAATGTGGGTTTGGTAAGATAACGGGTCCGGTTTGGATCTGATAACCCAAACCCATAACTTAGCAAAAGGGGTTATCGGTTATAGGGCTAACGGTTTGGATTTAATGGCTAATCGGGTTGATACCCAATGAGAGAGAGAATGAGAGAGAAAAGAGGGAGGGCAGGGGAGAGGCAGCGCCGCTGGCACGCGACGGCGGCCGCCCAGCAGCGGTGGCGCCGACTTCAGTCGGCGACGGCGCCATACCGCTGCCGACAGTCTGGGACCGCGCACAGGGAGGAGAGAGTGAGAGAGAGAGAAGAAGAAGAAGAAGAGAAGAATAATATGAGAAGAAGAAGAAGAAGAAGGAGTGGCGCCCGGGCTGGTGGCGCCTGGCCGGTGGCGCCAGTGGCGCCCGGGCTGGTGGCGCCTGGCCGGGTGGCGCGCGGCCACCGGCCGTCTGGCCGCGGGTCAAGCCGCCCCTGGCCTGGAACAGTGGGAGGGGGAGAGAGAGTGAGAAAGATAGGAAAGAGAGAGAGAGAGTGAGAAAGAAAGGAAAGAGTTAGGGTGGGAGAGTTGAGAGTAAGAGAGGAGAGAGGGGGTTTTATTTAGAGGAGAGAGAAAGAGAGGCGGTGGATGGGTTTAGGCAGTGGAGTAATGGCGGTGGGGGAGAAGTCTAGAAGAACGGAGAAGATAAGAAAAGTATATAAAAAATAATATTTTATTATATTTTATTGGGCCGATATTGGACTAGCTCCGAACGATTCTCAAAAATTACATACAATAGAGAATATTATGCTGAGGAGTAATGTGAAATCAGATTCTAGAAATATTATCCGGTTTATAGGTTAAAATCCTAGAACGTATCGTTGATACTGGGCGACATCGGTTTAGCCCGATTTTTGATAAATTCAGAAAATTCTCAAAAATACCATAACTTAGAGAGTATGATTCTAAGACACAAGGTGAAAGCAGATTCCCAAAATGTAACTCCATTTGTGAATTAAAAATCGTAGAGCTGATTATCGGTATCGGTCCTACGGAGATTTTCCAAAATATCCAGGAAATTTTCAGAAAATTCTGAAAAATCTAAAATATTAGAAAATAATATCTGAAACTAAAATCAACTCAATCTGACTAGCAGAAAAGTCAAATCAACTTTGTACGCCGTATCAAGTACTCATACTGTGATACTTACATAGGGTTACAAGAGATGATGCGAAGAGTGCACTCATCCCCGTCTAGGATGAGTGGGTTTCTCTCCGGAGTGCTTCCTTCGCTAAACAACGACGCTTGTCCTTGAAACTGAAAATGGATATCCCATCTATCCCATCACTGATCTGAATAGACTATTAGATGGGCCATGAGGGTAATGCACTGTAAACCAGAGAAAATAGAAAGAGAAAGAGTGCAAGAAAGTCTTAAGGCATAGTTTCGCTTCCCAAGCAATGCTAGCTCAGAATTAGCTTCGCTCTCTGACTTAGCTTTGCTCTGAAGCTTAGCTTCGCACTCTGCACAGAGGTAGAGTACAAAGAGTCAGAAGGGCTAGTTTCGCTTGGAGGCTTAAGAGGCACTTGTGCCTAGAAAACTCGAAAGGAGTAATCTCCTTTATTTCGCTTCGCTCCGAAACTTACTTTGCATCTCTGTCACAATGAAAAAAGCCTCAAGGCCTAGATTTGCCTGGAAGCTTGGAGAGAAAACCCATTGGCTTCTAGTTTTTGATCAACGAAATTTGTTAAAATCAAATCAAGGGAGTTAAACTCCTTGAAGATCACCAATTTTAAAGGATCTGTTCAAATCCATGAGGGATTTAGCCAAAATTGGCTTTAAAAGAGAAAAAAAAATCTCTAACAAGGCGAGAGTCCTACCGGCTATGGGACATCCGATGACCGGTGAAGCGGTGACCGCCGCTGCAGGGTGGCGACCTCTTTTCCTGGACGTAGCTTAGGGGGCATGAGATCACAAGTTGATCTAATAAGAGAGATTTGATCTCTAAGAAAGTTCTAAAAATTCTGAACTTGTGAAATTCGAAAGAGAAGATGACTTCTCTGATGCAGCCTCTGAGCTTTTATAGACACCCCGTGTCTAACTTCGCCTCTTAAAAAGGAGTGCAAGCTGTCACTTCAAAAAATTGAAACGATAGTTCAGAGGGTAAAAACCCTAAAAAACTAAGCTATTTTGCTCCGCCGCGAGCTTATCTTTTGCTTCGCGTAAGGCTTCATTATAGCCTCGTTGCAGGCTTACTTCTTTTTAGCTCTGCATGAAGCTTCTTTTAGCTCCGTTGAAGAGTTAATAACTTCGCATGAAGTTTTGCCACAACTCCACTGAGGGCTCATTTATTAGCTTCGCTGGAAGCTCATTCCACATAGAATTTCTAGGTCAGCCAATTTGGCTACCTACTTCAAATGTGTATTTGCATTCAGTCAATAGACTTTCCTGACGTAAGCAATGCTAAATTTTAGATCACATGCTTTGAGTTCAAAGTATTTCAAAATTTGCACCAATTTATTACAGATTCACAAAAACTTTGAAGGGAGTTTTTTTGACACTCCGAAAAGACAAAACTCCAAGGCAACTCTATAACCGGTCCGAATGATGTCAACTTGTCGACACTTCTAAAAGACAAGTCGCATACATACTGAAGACCTGTCCATCCCTGATGGACAAATTAGTGACTTGGACTCCACTGATCCTATAACCCCCAGATCCTTGATGTATGTATCACAGTAGCAGTACTCGATACGGCGAAGAAAATTAATTTGACCTTCCTGGCAGTCAAATTGAGCCAATTTCAATTTTAGATATTATTTTCTAATATTTTAAATTTTTCAGAATTTTCTGAAATTTTTCTGGATTATTTTGAAAATCTCCGGAGTTGGTGTGGAGCGGTTCCGATAAACAGCTCTACGATTTTTAATTCACAAACGGAATAGAATTTTGAGAATCTGCTTTCATATTATGTCTTAGAATCATATTTTCTACATTACGATATTTTTGAGGATTTTTCTAAATTTATCAAAAATTCGAGCTAAACCGGTGTCGCCTGATACCGGCGAAACCTTCCAGAATTTTTAACTTGCAAACCAGACTGAATTTCTTCAAATCATTTTCACATTATGTCTCAGGATAATATCTCTATTTTCTGTAATTTTTAGGAACGTTTGGAACTAGCTAAATTTTTATCGAATAAAATAATATTAAATTCTTTTCTTCTTTCTTCATCTCCACACTTCTCCATCGCCTTAACCCACCGCCATTCCTCCTTCTTCTTATAAAACTCTCCCTTTCTCCCTTTCTCTCTTTAAATTTCCTAACTCTCTCTGTAATTCTCAAATCTTTTCTCTCTCTCTCTCAAACCTTCTCTCTCTATTTATTCTATCTCTCCCTCTCTCTCTCTCTCTCACTGTTCCAGGCCAGGGGTGGGCCTGACCCATGCTCGCAGTCACGCGGCCGTGGCCGGCACCACGCCGCGCCCTCCGCTAGGCGTCACACCCTCTTCCTCGTCTTCTTCTTTTCCTTCTTCTTATTCTTCTTCTTCTTCCCGTTCTTCTTCTTCTTCTTTTCTTTCTTTTTTTTTTCCAGTTCTTTTTCTCTTTCATCCTCTCCTCCTCTTCTTCTTCCAAGTATTCTCCTCTCTCTCACTCTCTCTCCGACCATCGCCAGCGGCTAGACCCACCGCCGGCGGCCCTCCATCGCCGCCGGCCAGCTGCGCTGGCCGGCCACAGCACCACAGCAGCGGCAGTGAGCGCTGCCGCTGCTGCTGCTGTAGGTTGTTGGTTCGGGTGTAAACCTGAACACTATAACCCTATTGAGTTAGTACCCATTAACCTAAAGTACCCAATATCCATTTAACTTAAGTTATGGGTTTAGGTAATGGATCCAAACTCGACCCGTTATCTTACCAAATCCGCATCCAAAACCCAATAAAGGTAATATTACAGAAAATCCCTACTAAATTTTATTTATTGCATTTGAAATATCTTTATTACATATTTAACCCTTTTTTATGGTTTCTAGTATTCGGGCGATATCTGGAGCATCTGGACTCCGAATATGGACGATTCTGGAACCGTTGCGATCGTGAGAAAGAGAGCTACCTTTTGGTTAGTTTGTGAGTGTTTCTCTTTTATAAATTATATTTTATCATGTTTAGTGAATTTGATTGATTGCCTATTTAATAAATCTTGACTATCGATATTGTTTAATAAAATGTAATTGTTGGTAAATCCCTGTAATTAAAACATAATAACAGATAACACACTCATACATTACTTTATTACCTGATTTATTATAAAATATAGACATATATATGGATGATTGTTAGGTAATCGAGATTCCGAAGTTAATAATTTTCACAAGTACCATATTCATAAGATAAGTATTTGACACTCGAGTAGATGATATGGCCACCCTACCTGGATTACACCGGATACGGTTGTTTACATACAGTGCATTGCATATTCATGTCCATCTGTTACATAGAGACTTTGTTAGACTAAACATTACTGTGCATACACTCGAAACACCGTGACTTAGATATCCTATCACACAGGACACCGTTATCTCATGTACATGTATCACCATTACCCAGATACTATGACACGTACCACTTATTCATGTCCCGCTGATATATAGATACACCAATTTACGGAATACCGTCATTTCATATATTGTTATCATCGTTGCATGGATACTCGGTACACAGTTATATCATGGTTACACATCACTGTTACACATACATGTATGGTTTCTATATTCTTGTCATATGGATCACCGTTCATATTGCATGTCTTATTGTTGCATGTATCTTCATGTATTCCTGTTGCATGATTGTCTCCTGTTACTGATATTGTCGTTACTGGATATATGAGCTGTTGATATGCGATGTGTGGAACTAAGTGCCACGTGGATCCAAACCACGGGGGCCACCTTTAAAATCCCACATCTATTGTTTCTCGTTTCCCTCTATCTTGTTATATGCTATTAACAGAGCTCAGGTCATGTTATCATGTTACATGTACCATGCATTATACTTGTTCTTACTATGCAGTGTATTTTAAATATAATGAATATAACTTGGGAATGGGGGAGACTTAAAGGTTGACTAGGTCTTGTCGGGTGGATGTCTGAATCTATTGTTAGTCCCACTGTAGGGGACGTGGTAGGGCTGGCTACCATTTGTATTGTATTGTTTCTTGCTCCTGCCCTAGCGGGTAGCTCTGGTCTCAGCAGCCAGGGGTCTGTTTAAGGCCGTTGTCCAAGGTATGCACGGGATACACCCACCTGACTAGAGCTCCTCGACCATTGGGTTTCCAGTTAACATAATAAAACGATATAAACAATAGTGACGTCGGGAATATTTGTTATTTGATCACTCTCTCGTTTGAATAATGGTACCCGTATGCCATGTCCGGATGGGTTTGACTGGAGTGCGGGCTCCAGTATGAACTCCCGTGGTATGGGACAATGAAAGAGATTGATTGAAATACCAGGTGGTACTGATTGTTATTATTGTATAAATCACCTGACATGCTCGACACATGTACATTATTGTCCCTTTATACTTATTACTTTTCCTGATGTTTTTATTCACGATCATGTCGCCTATATGCCTTGTTACATTTCCTGATATTTGTTACACTCCATGTGATCACACACTATTGATGTACATGTATACTCTGCATTGCATATATACTGCTTTATGTTGACATCATTACTGTATATGCACAACACAGTAGTATGGTTATGTTGCATACTGCACATCTGCATGTTCATGTCTATCACGTCATTACTATATAACAATATTTATTATATAAATTTGGATACTACTGTAGCCATGATCCGATGATAACATGCTAGGTAGTGATGGTATTAAAATATGATATTTTTATATCTCTACTGCTTATTAAATGCCTACTATATGATATCACTGGTACAGACTCATGTATTATATCTTATTATCGTGCATGTATTACTATAGTACATATTACTGCCTCCTTCATTTTACCACTCACTAGGTCGCTTTCTGACGACCCTAGATTTGCATGCCCAGGTTTGAGATCCGAGTTATCGTATTGTCAGATAGTCCATTGGATTCACATAGGAGACTCATCATCGAGATCATTCATAGGCATTTTTGTGATTTGTTTCTATTATCTTATTTATCCGTTATGATCATTAACCTCTCTTCTGCAGGTATTCTTGTACTTATTTCCTGCTGGAACTCTTATATATATGGAGGTGATTTCCTGTACTGAGGCTTAGCGTACGTACGTGAGGGTTTTTTCGCCCTGCGTATATATGTCACCATAACGTCCCCGTACCTGCGGGATCGGGACGTTACAGATCCAGTAAAGCAGACAGTGAACCCAGTACTGCCTTCTGAAGAAGCTCAAAAGGCTAAGTGGACTCAACACTTAGCTTCACTTAATCCCAAATGGATTAGCTTCGCCTGAGGAGCTAATTCAAGCTCTATCAAGGGCTAACTTTTAGCTTCGCTGCAAGCTTATTTCTAGCTTCGAACGAAGCTTCTTTCAGCTCCGTTGTGGGCTCATCTCTTAGATTAGCATGAAGCTCCTTTTTAGCTCTGCTGAGAAGCTCTTCATCTAGCTTCACATAAGGCTTCTTTTAGCTCCATTGAGATCTCAATCTCAGCTTCACCTGAGACTCCTTGCATAGCTCCGCTGTAGGCTCATTTCCGGATTTGCTTGAAGCTTAGTTCCACTGAGAGCTCTTTTGGTCATTTTTGACTGTTATATATTTTAGCACGAGATTAATGTGATTGATATCACATTTTAGCAATTAATTACCGTGATCTCATTACTCCTTATTAGTTGGAGAAGATCAAGTGAATATCTCTTATTAAGTGGAGCAAATCAGGGGATTCGTGTAACAACCCAAATCAACTGGCTAATTAGTCCCGCGTGTGCACTTCTAACTTCACTGAAGTTGTGTTTAGCTTCGCAACTAAGCTATTTAAGCTTCAGATGCGAAGTAACTCAATTAAGCTGCTGAATTTTAGGGGAGCAGTTGCACCCCATAAAACCTATAAATAGCCCATTGCGAGGAGGGGTTCGTAGGTTGGTTTTTTTTAGAGAGGCAGCAGGAATTCGCACAAGAGATCAATCTTTAGCGCTCAAGCTTCTTTAGATAATTCTATTTCTCTTTCAAGGTGTCAATACCCTAAATATTCTATTCTCAAGTAATTTTCGGAACCAGGTGAGATGGAGTTCCAAGCACAAGTTCCGAAGATTCAATCGCTCACATCCTCAATGGAATAAAATGATCACGCGCTGACCAGATTTCCACTGGCACACTTCCCCAGAAATCTCAGAAGAAAATTCTTGTAATTTTCATTTTTATTGCTTGTAATTTCTCTTCGAATTTTTATGAAGTTTTTCCCTTTGATAAAATGGAAAACAAGGATCTCGATGAGGTCGGGAATAGCATGGACTTCGGAAGAGAGCTCCCAATGTATCTCGGAGAGTTAGAAGATGAGGGACACGTATCACCATCTTAGACGGGGTCAAATTTTGACGAGTACACCAACATAATAGTGCAATACTTAGGTTTTTACTGTAAATTTTGTCCTTCCTCATTTACCTTTTATGGACAAGATTTGACTCAATTATTTTTTGTGTAAATAAATTCTCACTTATACTTTGGCTTCATTCACTTCTTATATTTAACTAAGAATTGTGCTTAATCAGATTATTTGAGATTTGACATGTAATGTTTAAAATTTACTTTAAATGGTTATCGAGAAATATGGCAAGAGGTAAGAATAGATTTAGTTTTATATAGAAATAAAAAAAAAGATATTTAAGTTTTTAAATGTGTTTGGATTCAAGACTCTAAAACAAGTTAACCCTTTTTGGTTATATGAATCTTAAACATATTTGATATTTGAATCAACTTAATGATCCCAATGTCATAAGATTTGATATTTCTATTAGAAAGCTATAGAGTTGTTAATGGTACGTTGCTACCAAGCTAAATGTAATAATTTTTATGGGAATTTAAATATAAAATTAATCTTATACAAAGAACCTATGAATTGATGTTTTTCCGTAAAATTTGAACTGGTCTTATTTAGGTAGGAAATATTCATAAATGGAAGAAACCATAATTTTACACACCTTTCTCTTCTATTTCATTATGCTTGAAGGAGTGAAGTATAAGATATACCATATTGTTGGTTATACGCGGAACTATCTTCTTTCTTTTTCATTTCTTTTAGGGCGTGTTTGTTTGAAGAAAAGCGATGAAAGTGTGTAAGTGGGAAAATCTTTTCTTACTTACACTATTTATTCAACGGTAAAAGTTCAATTAGGATTTGCATCTCACTTGCACTTTTTTTCTAATTTCATTTCTCACTTTTACATCCCCATTTTACTCACGTGCAGTGCTACAATTACTTTTTTAAATATTTGACACAAAAATGTTAATGTTTAATATTGTGTTTAATATTTTTTTAAAACTAATTTATTTTGAAATATTTTTATAAAATAATTTATTATTTATTATTTAATAATAAATAATTTTAAATATTATTTTTAAATATTATTTTAATAATAAAAATAATAAATATTGTATGACCTCTGCAATATTTTAATAATTTTAATTTTTATTACAATTTTAATATTTTAATAATTAATTAGTTTTTAAATATTTTATTATTTTTATTCTTTGTTTAGTATTTTTTATTACTATTTAATATTTAATTGGTAAATTTATTATACATTTTAATTTTTAATAGTTGATTTAATTTAATTGTATTGGTATTATTTAAATTATCAAACAATTAATTTGTGATTAACTTTTTCACTTATACTTTCACATTACTATTCAAACAGTTTAAAACAAATATATTTTTTCACTTACACTTTAACATTACAGTCAAATACCGTAAAATTTAGTTGCACAAGTCTCAATTTCCCGCTTACACTTTCACATTTTCATTTTCATTTCACGCTCGCACTTTTTCCTCTCACTTGCAGCAAACCAAACAGTTCCTTAGGAAAAAAAAAGTGTACATAATCCTTTATTTTTTTGGTAGAATTACTTTTTTTTTACCCTCTTCGTGACCTTTTCGTCATTATTTTCTCCCCATTTCAGAAACTTTTAACAACTTCTCTTTATTATATGGGCTACGTTACTCTTTTACTCTTTTGTTATTTTATTATTATCGTCTCACAAATGGGGTGACCATGCAAAACCCTTCACATGTCTTTGGCCTATTTATTTCCGGCGTTCCAAAATGTCATGGCTTTGCCTTTTCTTTCGTTAGAGGGTACTCTTCTTTGTTTTAACTTCAGGTTTCATCTTAGCCCTTATGGTCGAAGACTCAAGAGCCAGACGTGGTAACATGTCCATTTCTAGAAGTTTTTTGTTTTGTTTTGTTTTTTTTTTTTTCAGAGAAAGACTGAATTATTAAGAGCAAGTCTTGACGCACCTGCTGTATCGCCTGTCATTACTATATTTTAGCAACCAATCAAATAAAAGAGCTCTAATACATGACTATATCTCATGCTATAAAATAGTAAAGCTCTCTCTGCTGCTATACATAGCAGCAGAGATAGCAATGCTATCTAGTCTAACTGGCCATTTATTGAAAGATTGAAAGGGTAGTTGGAAAGATGAAATAACATTAAATGGAAGATTGAGGAAAATTATTAGTATTCAAGGAGTGTTTTGTATTTATTGAAACCTCAAAGAAGAGATTAGCATTTATTTAGCAATAAAAATAACATTTTACTGTTGTAACTAGCATGCCAAATTATAGCATTCAAATATAACTTTGGCCTCCATGTGATGCAGCGCCGTCGAATGGAGGTGACCAGCTCATGAATGAAACAAAAACGACTAGAAGCCTAATACTTTGGACATTCGTGCACCATGAAACGTTAAGAGGGGCCAATTGCCATTGGGTGTCTCGTTAATTGTCTTCTTTTCGTGAAAAAGAGGGAAAAAAGGCTCAATTATAGGGCCTGTTTGTTTCGTTGCAAAACGTCGCAAGTCGTAAGTCGTAAAATGAGAATGGAAAAAGTGAACTGTAGCAGAGAAAATATATTGTGTTTTACGGTGTTTGGTTGATAAAGTGAAGTGTAAATGGAAAAGTATATTGTGTTTTTACGGTGTTTGATTGATAAAGTGAAAGTGTAAATGGTAAAGTATATTGTGTTTTACGATGTTTGGTTGGTAATGTAAAAGTGTAAGTGGAAAAGTTGACCACAAAATTAACTATAGCAGTGATTTAAATATTATAAATACTATTAAATTAAATCTACTATTACAAATTAAATTGTATTAATAAATTTGAGATAAAAATTAATAATCTTAATATTTTATTTATAACAATAATATTAATAAAATATTAGTATAAATAGTAAAATATTACTAAAATATTAACTAAATAAATAATATAAAATTTTAAGAAAATCTAAAGAACATTAATAAAATTTTAAGAATACTAATAAATATTAAAAAATGTTACAACAATAATAAAATATAGTTATAATATTATAATATTAAAAATATTTGAAAATTATTACTACGGCGTTTGTTTGGACCGTAATTCGTAAAAGACTTACACAACCCAATTATCACTCACTTGCAACCCAATTACCACTCACTTACAGTCCAGTTACAGTTAATTTTGTGGTCATGCAAATTTGTATTATTTTTTTATGTTAATATTAATTTTTTTTTAATATTTAGCATTTTTAATATTATTTGCAATATTAAACTTTTTAAATCACCAAATAGTTAATTTTGTGGTCAACTTTTTCACTTACGACTTAGACATTACGACAACCAAACACCGTAAAACATAATACACTTTTCCACTTACAACTTTATATTACCAACCAAACACCATAAAGCTTACATACATGTAATCATTTACAACTGTAAAAGACTTTACCAATTGCGAGCTACGAATTACGGCCAGTTACGACAACCAAACAGGCCGTAAATTTTTTGTCTCACTGAAAAAAATTTTTTATCACTATATTACAGTAACATTTATTATTTTTTGTTAGATTAAATTACATAAAGCTATGCCGAACTCCTGTTCGTGTTAAAACACTTCTATGAAAATTATAGATGTAAAAAATACCATAAACTTTTCTCAAAATTTTCAGGAAACTATCATGTATCAGTCCGATATTATGAAACAGACACACTGATGTTATGAAACAATTGTGCAAATACCATGAAATATTTTCATGACCAAAGTATCTCTTAATATTAGGCTGAGAAGTGGTAGTTTTTTCCCCAATAACCTATAGAAATATTTTATGGTACTTTCTTGTATTTTCTCAAAGTTTGTAGTAGTTTTTTAAAAATGAATAAAAATTGATGTTAGTTTTATATGAGTTAATTCCCTGCACGAAGGAAAAAAAAACCTGACATAAAGTATAATAGCTTGTATTTGATTCTCATCCCAACGGGTCCTTTGGGCTTTAAGCAACCCATAGAGTATAACTAATTTTCTTTACCTAAGCAAGAGATTGCCCCATTTCCGGGTTCCTTTTCAGAAACGGGTGGGACTTTTAGGTGGACCCATTAGGCCGTCACATTGGACTTGTTTCAGGCCTTCTCTATTGCGGCAACGAACGGGCAAAACCAAACCGCGGAATCCAACACCGACCCATTTACGAGTCCAATTCCGATTCGGAGACGACAAAGAACCCAAGATACCAATCCGCGACAACAATTCTTGACCAATCAGAGCAAAGCACGCGGATCTGTGTTTTCTCCAAGCCCTACCCCAGCCGTCCGATCCCCCATCACTCCCACGAAACCGCCCTCCCGCGTATCTCTCCTCTCTTCTCTCTCTCTATAAAACCCCAAAATCTTTTTATTTTCTAATCTACACAATTTTATTCTTGCTTCTTGATTTATTCTCAATTGATTGACTCCTCACCTCTCCCCCAAATCAAGAAACAAGAACCTTTGCTCTCCGATGGCCCGTACGAAGCAGACTGCCCGCAAGTCCACCGGCGGCAAGGCGCCCCGAAAGCAGCTCGCCACCAAGGTACTTTATCCGCCTCTTCCTTGAGAGTAGAAACCCTAATCTTGAAATTTCTTGCAAGGATCTTATGGAAGTTAATTGTTGTTTGTAGGCTGCGAGGAAGTCGGCGCCGACGACTGGCGGAGTGAAGAAGCCCCACAGGTACAGGCCGGGGACGGTGGCGCTGCGTGAGATCAGGAAGTACCAGAAGAGCACGGAGCTGCTGATCAGGAAGCTGCCCTTCCAGAGGCTCGTCAGGGAGATCGCCCAGGACTTCAAGACCGATCTCAGGTTCCAGAGCCACGCCGTCCTCGCCCTACAGGAGGCGGCCGAGGCCTATCTTGTCGGTCTCTTCGAGGACACCAATCTCTGCGCGATTCATGCCAAGAGAGTCACCATCATGCCCAAGGACATCCAACTCGCTCGCCGCATCAGGGGTGAACGGGCTTGATTGCTCGATTGATCTCTCTCTGTGTGCTATTAGTATCTTTAATTTTTAGGTATTTTTCTAGTTGTTTTTTGACCTTATTATGTAAAATTTTGTTCTGGTTTGAAACTTATAGTTTATTTCATCTTCTTTTATCAATGCCCTTTTTTTTTTGTTATTTTGTTATTGTTGAGTGATGCTCTCATCGTTACAGTACATGGAAGATTGGTATTTGGTGCAATTGGCTAAATCTTGAAATTTTTTATGAAGTTTTAATTCCTAACACAAATTGTGATTGGGTGTATCGGTGTTGAGATGTATATCCTCGAAAAGTTAGTTGATTGATTGGCGGGTTGTTGCTTTGGGTTCGGTAATTGGGGGTAGCTTTTGGATATTGCTATTTTGGAATCAGAATTTTGTTGAATCTTGATCATGCGAGTTCTGTTAATTAAACAGTGTGGTGATCTCAAGTCTTAAGAAGAGTAGATTTTAGGCATTGTTTGTGACCGACCCAAGCTGCCTTATTCGAGTCGGGACTATTGCGGCACTCGTGATGCTAGAGTTCTCACAGTAAATTTCATTTTGAGATTGGCGGTCAATGAAAAGGTTGTCGGTTGAGCCACCAATTTTTGAAGTTTTGATAATTAGGGCAAGCCGAGGAGGCCCAATCAACAATTGAACAGGTAGGGGTGGCCACCGGGGTGGGTCGACGCTCGTCGGAGTCGCACAGTACGAGTCAATCCGTACCCGTCCCGTTTAGGGCCGGGTCCAAACGGGTTGACCCGTCCCGTCATCACGGGACGAATTTGATTCGATCGGGTCGGGGAAAATTTTCCTGACCCCCCCTTCTTATTTATTTATTTTTTTTAATCCAATAATTTTATAAGAACGTTAGAGGGGAAAATTATTTTGCGCCTCTTATATTAAAATTTTTTTTGTTTTAAACCCTCAACGGCTCAACATTCTTCCAATTAAAAATAGGCGAGACGGGTTCAACCTGTCTCGCCGAATCCGATTCGTTACCTGGGTTTTTAACCCGTCCCGTTTAACCCGTGACGAGACGGGTCCAACCCGTCTCGTCATGAATTCGTTTGCCAGACGGGACGAATCAACCCGATTCGTCCCGTTGGCCACCCCTAACAGGTAGGCTGTTTAATGGGTTGGCTCAGATGGTGTGGGTTTGACAGCTGGCCCATCTGAGATGATGCTCATTTAAAGCCTACTAGAATTTATTTGTTTATTTATTTATTTTCGTTTTTTTTTTTGAGAAAAACCTAGCAGTAATTCAGGGGTGGGTAATAAAGAGATTTATTTTGTGGGAGGGATTCTGGGATGCAAAAACAAGCTTTTTAGTTTTCACATTCTAAAATTTTCACGAGAGGCTGCCATAACTAGGGATGTGAAACCAGACGGCCGTCCTTAGCCTGGCCGGTCAAATACTGGGTTGGGCGAAGCCCGGGCACGGTTCGGAGACCCGCCTGAGCTGAGTTGGGCCATACCTTGGTTAGCCTTGATTTTTTAAAAAATAAAGTAAATACAAGTTGTAAAAAATTTTAAATTTTTTTACAATTTTAGACAAGTGATATAAATTGTAAAATCTAAATATAAATAGATTGAATAAATTAATACAAATATAAATAAATAATTTAGATATAATATAAAGGATAAATAATAAAATTATAAATATATTATATATATTGAAATTGAAATATAAATTGATACAAAAATAAAAATTTTCATTTCTTTAATTATTTTCTGAAGAGTTTTCAATGATTTCATATACTTATTTTGTTTTCACATTCAGCTAATTCTTCATACATATGTTTATCTTGATGACTTTTGATACTAGACGGTTTTTTATATCAGTTAGCACTTATACAACTATGTTAAAATAGTGTGAAATGAAGTAAAGACACGAGGAGTTTGTAAATAACACGTAATGATAGAAAACACATGATATGTTGATTTTTGTGATTTCTAGCAAGTTAAAATATCAAAAATTTTAAATTTTGAGTCTGCATCAATTTCTGGCGGTATAGCACAAGTAGAATAATAGTGAAGTGTTTTTTTTGATCTTTTGAATGCTGGTAATAAATCAGATAATAAATTAGATAACAAATTTTTTTTGGGTGGAACGGATGAAGATGCAGGTTAAGATGTTTATTTATTTTTAAATTGATAATCATAAAAATCATATATATTATTTATACAAGGCTCAATATCTTTTCATACTAGAAAACAATTAGGATAATTCATTTTTTCATGGCTCATAACAAGCTTACTGTTCGTATTTAATCATCACATTTCGACACTTCTATTTGTTTTTTGGTGTCAACACTCGAGATGTATATTTGGGCTCGAGAAAGACTTGGATTATACTTGTTAGATGGGAGTCAATGCTTCCATGTTTTTTATTCAACCTTAGCTGAACGCGGGTGTGCGCCGGCGGTTGGTTTGTGATATTTAAGATTGTAAATGATACTTAGCACGTAGTTGCGTATAATTCATAGGCATCTCATATTCCTGTTAGAGACTATTAGAGTAGGGGTGCCAAACGGATCGGGCCCGCCGCTGACCTGCACGGATCGGGCTCGGTGGCCCAGGCCTAGACTCGGCCTGGTCCAACTCCTATCTTGGGGGGTGGCTGAGTGGGGCAATTGCAGCCCACGGTCGGGCTGCGCCAGTAGCCGTTGGAGGTTTGAGAGGTATTTTGCTATTTGTTTATGCAAAAAATTACACATCGGCCAAGTTATTTTTTTTTAAGTATAAAAAATATACTTTTGCTGGCGTTCGAACCCAAGAACTTCAACACCCGACTTTAATGTCCAAATCACAATGTCCGTTGGGGTGCTGAAAAAAGGAGAATCAAATAAATTTATTTATTTATTTATTTTTTTAATTATCCGGCCCGGCCCGGGTCCTTTGGGTGGGTCCAGGGTTGGGCCCGAGTTCTCCCTTTGGGGAAACGGGCCTAACCCGGGCTGCTCGTTAATTGGGGGTGAGTGCTGACTTGGCCCAGCCCGTTCGGGACCGGACCAAGCGAAACCAGCACGTTCACACCCTTATATTAGAGACTTATCCATTAAACCCTATATTAATGTAAATTTGTTTGGGTAATATGCAGGAAAACCCCAGTACTATCATGGTTTTGTTGGGGGGGGGGGGGGGGGGGGG
>JAVJIF010027998.1:0-62422 GCA_038442645.1 Agave tequilana | reverse complement strand
CAACATCAAGGCGCGTGGGCTCGACACCCGCGTCTCGGTTATAACCGCCCTGGTTATGGGGCCAGTCGCCGCCCACATAGCGGGGAGGTCAGCCCCTCATTGTGGAGCGTTTTTAGGGGGCACGTTCACCCTAGAACCCCTATAAATAGCCCCGTCGCTATGAAGAAGGGGTTCGATTTTGGGAGGAGAAAAGAAGGTCGGATTTTCTTTAGTCAGACGACAACAAGACAGAGACAGGAGAAAGAGAGCTAAACTCTTCAACAAGCTCGCTGCGTACGAGTTGTCCTTTGCCTACCTTCTCTTTGAGAGTTTTGGTAGACAGAGCTGTGCTACTCCCTCTACCAGCCAAAGAGAAGATTCCCTGACGATCCCGACGGTCATCCCGGTCAACGGAGAACAAGATTCACTCTCCACCGCCAGACGAAGAACCCAGCACTAAACAAAGGGAGGATTCAAGACTCAACATCCTCCCTCCCTTGTAACTGGAAGGAAAAGCAATTTTGTTATAATTTTTTCATCTGATTCAAGAAAATTTTACAGTAAAGACTTCTTTCTCTTTTTCCGGCGCGTACAAGAGATGGCGACTCCGCTGGGGACTACATTTGTCACTGATGAGCAAATCGTGGCGCAGGATGACGTCCTCCGTAAGGGGAAGATGGTCGAATCGCTCATTATCGAGTTCAACCAGGCGAAGTACGAAGAGTTTCTCTCCTCGGCTCCAAGAGCCCAAAGACCCGCGTCTGCCGCCGGGTCTCGACGGGGAATGGCCCCGAGGCCCGATCTGTGTCTCTCTCGGGGCGCTGCTGCTGCCAACTGTGCCAAGCAAGGTACACGCGCCAACGCCTCTCAGAAGGCCCGCGTGGTCCCAGGCACAACTGCCTTTGCGACCAACCGCGTCGCACAGAACACCCGCGTCAGCGTCTCTCAGGAGACCCGCGTGGTTAAAATCTCTGATGTTCAGCATCAGGATTTTTGGTCTCTCTCCACCTCCGCGACGCAACCGGAACGCTGAGCGTCGATAGAGGAGACGTGCGCGTCAGCTACAAGTTGGAACCTCTGGTTGTCTGACTGAGGCTGGATGCAGCATACAAACTGGCGCCTTACTCGCGCCCCGCGAAGTCCGCGTTTGGCGGCCCAAACGCGAGATTCCTTCAGTTAGGTCCTCTGAGGACCAACTCACCAAACCCAAGGTGAAGCCTCTGCGCCTTGTCAAGCACAAGAGGCACGCGCCTATAGACGTGGGGCCCAGCAGCCCACTCTCTCTCAAGTGTCTCTGCCCCGACACACCAGCAGCAACGCGACAGGCGCGTCTTGTCTCAACAGAGACGCCAGACGCGCGCTGAACAGCTGCGGCGCGAGAACCGCGTCCCTGAAGTCTGCGTCCAGGCTGTACGGCACATGGATGCCTCCCATCTTCGACGTTGCGAGGCTAATCTTTTCAATCCCCCTCCCATGGATTGAGGGATTATTTGACGAAGAAAAGAAGTGCCAATCAGGCCACTTCGTCGTGTTGCTGCCAACGCTCATCCATATGCTCTCTGAGTGCCGTTGCGGATCAGCGTACATCAGCAGTCTTTAGTCAGACAGCTGACCCTGATTCCCCCGTCAGCTAAAAGAAGACGCTCTCACAGAAGGAGAACCTTCTCTGACGTTGAGTACCCGGAGCTCACTGCGAATATGACAAGCAGGAGTAAGGAAAAATAATCTGCAGTCAGCTCCGATGAGTCTGACTCTGAACTGGAAGGGTGTATCAACACACTCGCACCCGGACTGGGGCCATTCCCCCAATTGACTATAATGCCTTAGCCCATGGCATTAAGTGAATGATTCTCACTCCGCCGTAGCGGAATCGAGGGCTTCGAACTCTTCGTCGAGAAGGAGACCTCCGCCTACATGACAGGCACTCCTGAGGAGACGGCTAAACGTTTAGAACAGATCCAGAAGGCACAAATGGATATGATTCTTTCTCAGCAGGAATCTATCAACTCCCTCAAGCAGGCGATTGCACAGCTGCTCGAAGACAGGAGGAGGTCTCCTCCTAAAAAGTCAAGGGCAAAGGGAGAAAGGGAGAAAGTTCATCTTCCGAACCTTCTGAGAAGACACGGCGATCTACTTTCGGCTCGTCCAAGTCCTCGTTGCAAGTAAAGGGCGACCAAGACCCGGGGAAGGCTCATGCTAAAAGAATGAGTCAACTGAGCGACGCCTCGAGGCCCTTGCCAATCGCAAAGACCTCTAAGAAGTAGGAGTGGTCCGGCCCTATCCGGTTGAGTGGGACTTAGTTCCATGCCCTCCTAAGTTCAAGGCTCCAACCCTCCAAGCATTCGACGGGAAGGGGTCACCCAACCAGCACATCTACTACTTCAAATCCCAAATCGGGAATGTTAGTAGACAACGATGCTATCCTGGCGCGTCTGTTCATCGCACCCTGAAAGGGTTGGCCTTTGAATGGTTTCATGAAGCTCCCAGAAGGTTCTATCAAGAACTGGGGCGATTTGGAGAAGCTGTTCTTAACACGCTTCTTCGAAGATGACTCGGAAGTCACGATGCCCACCCTTTTTGCTACTAAACAGCGAAAGGGAGAGTCTGTTTAGTCTTTCGTGGAAAGGTTCGGAACGTGGCACTCCGGTGTCCAAGCGGTATGACCCAGGCCACCCTGGTGGAAACATGCCGCCACAATCTCCAAACCTCACTCCTTGCTCAAATAGGAGTTGCTGAAAGCCGCACCTGGAAGCAATTAGTCCAACAAGGTGAACAGGCTGAGGAGATTGTCGCCCGCGTCAGAGCGGAGGAAGGTAAGCCTAGGCCGGAAAGGTCGACAAGGCGTGCACTAGACACATCCCTCCAAACAAAGCAGAAGGATAATTTGGCAACGGAGACCAAATCTCCCGCCAAACCTCAATCAGGCAAGGCGAGTGGCTCTTCAAGCCAGCCACGCGCCAACAAGCATATTCCTTCAAGGAGGAACATGTTGATCGCTCTTTAAACTACTCAACAAGAGCAACCGACTAAAGCTCCCTGAAGCTCGGCGCCCCGAGGAAGTCGGCAAGACCGACAATCCCACCTATTGCTTGTACCACAGGATGCTGGGCACCCTACCAAAAGCTGCTATGTCTTCAAGGATATCCTTCAAGCTCTGATTGACGCGGAGGTGTTGAAACTCCGACCAGAGCAGAAGAAGGTGACGGCTATGTGACATCAGTTCTCCAGTTCGAAAGTCAACCCCCTGAGGTTACTTATGACTAAGCCTTCATCATTAAACGGCCGGCTGGCAAAATAAGCCATATTGCTCTCCCAATATGAGATGCACTTTTTACCACAAAAGGCCATTAAGGGACAAGCAGTGGCGGATTTCCTAACTGAGCACCCAGATCCGAGGGCAGCCAAAGTCTACGAGGATCTCCCAGATGAAGTTGCTGAAGTCTGCCTGACTCAGACATCGTTCGAAAGTCAAGTATGGCAACTTTTCTTCGATGGTGCAACAAGAACAAGCCCAAAGGGATACGTAGTAGCGGGGGTAGGAGTAGTACTCGTATCCCCACAAAATTATGTGATTCCCCGAGCTGTCTCATTAACTGAGCCTTGTTCCAACAATGTGGCGGAGTACAATGCTCTTTTGATTGGGATGCAATTCGCCGATGAGATTGGCATTAAAAATCTCGAGGCATACGGCGACTCTAAATTCATCGTCAGCCAAGTTCGCGGGGAGTACGAAGTCAGACATGAGGACCTAGTACCCTACCACAACGCAACTATCCGCATGGCCGAGGGGTTTACAAGCTTCTACATCGACCATGTACCGCGCAGGCAAAATGCGCACGCGGATGCACTCGCATCCCTCGCGGCCTCCTTAGCTCTTCCAGCTGGAGCAATGGAGAAGATATTCGTCTACAGCCACGACCTGTATTGCCCGAGAAATGCTCTCGAGGGCTATCAGGAGTCAAAGGGAGATTGTCAAGCAAAGAAGCACTGGAATTATCAACCGGTCCAGAGCTTAAAGACTGGCGATTCCCCTACATTGATTTCGTCTTATACGACATTCTGCCTGAAGATACCAAAGAGGCGGCTGCCATTCGAAAGAAAGCCCCCAATTCTATTATAATGCGATTACGCGAATATTGTATCGTCGATCGCATGACGGGATCTTGCTCCTGTGCCTCTCACCAAAAGAAGCCCAAGAGTATTGAGAGAAGCCCATGACGGTATGTGTGGAGCCCATCAACCTGGCCCAAAACTGGCACATCGACTCCAAAGATTGGGTTACTATTAGCCCAAGATGGTTGCCGACGCCGTCACCTATGCTAAAAGATGCCACGCTTGTCAAGTGCATGGGGATTTCATCCATCAAGAACCAGGGTATCTCCACTCTACAACCTCTACCTGGCCATTTGAAATGTGGGGGATGGATGTGGTTGGCCCTATCAGCCCACCATCATCAAAAGGACATCGGTTCATTTTGGCAATAACCGATTATTTCTCTAAGTGGGCTGAGGCCATTCCTTTGAAGGAGGTCAAATCGTCGAACGTGATCAAGTTCGTGAAACATCACGTTATTTACCGTTTCGGTGTACCTCGGCGAATTGTCCATGACAATGGACCTCAGTTCATCAGCCAGCTTTCCAGAGATTCTGCGCTAAGCTCAGAATCCAGAGTGTGTCCTTAACGGCATACTATCCTGCCGCTAACGGCCTCGCAGAAGCTTTCAACAAGACTATTGGCAAGTTTCTCAAGAAGTTCGTCTCGAAAAGTCAATGAGACTGGATGACAAGTTGGGTGAATGCTTATGGGCCTATCGCACAACTCTGCGAACCCCAACTAAAACTACGCCATTTTCTTTGGTATACGGGTGTGAAGCCGTGCTCCCACTGGAAATCCAAATTCCATCTCTACGCGTCGCCTTGACAGCGGAGATGACAACAGAGGAGAAGCATCGACAGCGACTCCAGGAACTGGAGGCCTTAGATGATAAACGTCTGCAGGCCCAACAACAAATTGAGCTCTACCAAGCTCGTATTACCAGAGCCTTCAACAAGAAAGTTAAAATGCGAACTTTCAAGAAAGGCGATCTTATCTTAGCCGTCAGAAGACCCATGGTAATGACGCACAAGACAAAAGAAAATTCCAACCCAAATGGGAAGGACCATTTGTAGTAGAGTCAGTCTACTCAAATGGGTCATATCGCCTCATAACCTCAAATGGCGATACACTCATGATGCCGATCAATGGCAGGTTCCTGAAGAAATACTATCCTTAGATGGTATTCTTCCGCTGATCAAGTTAAAAGTACACCTCTGATCAAAGTAAGAAGAATTTCTTCATTATAACATCCGACGCCCCCGACGGCTAAGGATAGAGGAAATGTTGGCTTCTAAGCCAACATAAGTCTTCGATAACTCATCATGCTGAGGGTAATAGCATGGCTAGCCCAACTCAAACGGTAGTTAATAAAGGCACCTCAAATCCGTTGATAGCTGAGGGTTTGCTAAAAATCCTAAGTGGACTTGGCTCCACTCTTTTCCTCCAAAATCCCTTACCAATTCTCATCCACAGAATGGTAGGTCTACAAAATACAACCATTACTAAGTTAATACTATACCTCTGGTAATGGAAACTTTTCAATATTCCTTGTCGAGTACAAATTTTGTTTGTCAACTCTACACGGAGTATCAAACTTTCAAATTTGCCAAGTTAACACTATACCTATGGCACTTCAAATTTTCACTTGTCAATTCTCACCAATAGAATGACAGTTCAAAATTGCTCTTATCATGAGTCAATCTTTGTCAAGTTAATACTACACCTCTGACAAATTACTGTTAAAGTTTAACACCACACCTCTAAACAGTAATCAGGTTTCTATCAGGTTTATATTATACCTCTGACAGTCACTTTTCTTCAGACTTCCATATCGAAGCTGAAATGGATGATGCTAAGTTAACATTACACCTCTAGCATCAAGTCATTGCTAAGTTAAACAATATACCTATGGCCATGACTTTCCCTGGACTTCCTCATACAAGCCGAGATGACCAATGCCAAGTTCAACATTACACCTCTAGCATTACCCTCACTGTCAAGTTAAACATTACACCTATGACAGTGACACTTCTGAGTTAAGTTAATATCACACCTCTGACTCACATCCTTGTCAAGTTAACATTACACTTCTGACAAGACCACTTTTCAACCCGTTAAGTTAATATCACACCTCTAACGGTAACAAACTTTCCTAGATTCCCCACGAGTCTAGTCTCACTTGTTATTCTCTTCAACAGAATAACAAGTCTACCTAAAAACATTGTTAGGTTAATACTACACCATCAACAGTGTTTCCATCAAATCCCCAGCTGAGCTCAATCAAGTTAATCCCAAACACTTGATAAAAGTTCACCCTCACTGGGGGTACCAATTCTACTTGTCACTTTCTCTTATAAAGTGGCAGGTCCACCCAAAATTATTTCATCTCTGTCAAGTTAATATTACACCTCTGACAGTATTGTGAGAGTTCCCGAAATAGGATCTTTCCCTACAAAGTTTGACTTATTAAGATTATCATCATAATTTTGACAAAGTCAAAGATTCTTTGCTTCTATGAGTCTAACTGAAGACAAAAAGTTTAAGACAATGAAAGAGGGAAAAAGAAAAGTGTCACTTTTATTTATATCCAGGCATACGAAAGTGATACAAAATGCTCTCTTATACAATAAGATTGAGTGTTACAATTAAGGAGTATAAAGAAGTCCCTCTCTCTCTCTCAGAGGCCGTACTCACTCCTTGAAGCCGCATCTAATTCCAAGTGCATGATGTCTGAAGAAGTGCCAAACTGTGGTGACAATAGAAGCTGGCCGCACCACGATGCATGATGTAAACATCGAAAGAGCCCTAGCTGACTAAGCTAAGAGCAATGGTGTTCTTGAGGTCCGGTGGCAGCAGAAAGCCCTGCAACCCTTCATTCATGAGCATCTCTTTCGCCAGAAGGCCATCCAACAAACATGGAGTGTCCTCGATGTCACTTCTGGGGTGAGAGAGGAAGGGGATGCTATCTGCCACTATATCCACCGTAACCCCCTTGCCGCCATACCCACTGTGACCGACCAGCCCGCAAGCATGACGGGTGCGTCACGTTCAAAGAGATCTTGACGAGGGTTAAGTCCCCGTCAGGGATCGTGATTTCTTCCTTGTGGACGATGGAGACTATGATTTCTTCCCTTGTAGATGAACATCGAACGAGTTCGCCGACCGGAATATTCTTCCAAGAGCCAACGAACCTGAAAAAGGACAATCAAGCCTACCTACAAGGAATAAACAAGGGGTTAGAAAATCTGGAACTTAGTATACTTCAACAAAGAAAACTAAGTGACAGACGCGGCTATTGTCGAAGACTTCAGACGCGGGAATGAGCCCGCGCAGTGAGTCAAAATACCGCGTTAACAGAAGCAGACGCGAATCAAAACTGTGCCACACACAGGATTCAAACGCGGTCGACGACGAATGAAAACTGTGCCACACACAGGATTCAAACGCGGTTTCATTTTGCGCCCGCGCCTAAAAAAGGCGCGAAAGAACTCAGACGCCGAAAATTGCCATCTCCCTGTCGAGGGAACAGGGTTGCAAAATTCGGGTCTGAAACCTCCGGCCCGAGTTGGAATTCATCCAAGTCAGTGGCCTTAAAACGCGAGCTTTATGAGCAAAGTCAGCGCCAAGTGCCAAAGACTTCTGTACTCGCGTCCAGGGAAGTTTAAGTCGGTGGCACAAATTCCAGAAGGAAGGCACCAACTATGACTTCATGACAACCTCTTCAGAGATGCCAAAGTGCAAACCTAGGTGGACTAGAAACATCACGGCAAGTCGGGACGGCATACCAGCAGAAGCCTCTGTCAAGAGTTTAACTCTCTGCATCAGAGTATGGACATGGAAGGTGATCAGAGAGACACTTTGTCCTGAAGAGACCAAACAGAAGCATAAAAGCTCTGGGTCATCTTCTTCCCCGGAGTCGTCTTCATCCATGAAGACAGTACCCCTGTTAGAAACTCTGAAGAAGGCGGAAGTTCTCAGAGCAATCGTTCTCTTAAAAGAGAAAATAGTCAAAGATTGGGACTGCTAAAGAAGGCGAGCCCCTATTTATAGGCCGCTCCTGGTAACCGTCATTAATGGTTCATCAATTGGAACCGTCGGCCTTAATGACCGCACGATTGTCAAAGTCCAATGGGAAGCTGACGCGTGGAGGGTCGCTTCGGAAACGTTGAAGACGCTGGTCTACAACCGCCAGCGCCGGTTTTACATTAAAGGGCATTAACGCCCAAGTCCAATGAAGAACCGACGCGTGGACAACTGCTTCGGGAAACAACAGATGACCCGGTTTCCCAATCGTCAGTGAAGACTTGACGTTCAAAGATCTCATAAAATCTTTATGTCAGGCCGCATGTAATGTCTGGAAGTTACATCGATACGCAGATGGGAAAACCGCGTCCTGGAACCCGCGTCTCCTTTTTCAGAATGAGTGACGTCCACCTGCGTTCCAAAGGAAGACCGCGTGACTCAGAATCGCGTCCTTCAGCAAACAGGGCCCATTTTAAGGGAAAGCACTGGACTCAGTAAAGGACTTAGTCCATTCTGAGATTAAGGGGAAAATACACAAGGTTGCGTCCCTCGCGTCCGCTCGAGTCGCGTCTTCATTGGCAGGACAGACTCGCGTTACTCAAAGCCGCGTTTCTCTCTGCGAGTTGACGCCGCCGCGTCTCCCTATGGATTGACGCTGCGTCTCATCAAAGGACTTAGTTCTATCTGAGTTCTTATGAACTGATGACCGCGTCTCTCCATGAATTGACGCCGCGTCTCCATCAAAAGGACTTAGTTCTACCTAAGTCCCTATGAACCAATGATGCCGCGTCTCATCAAAAGGGCTTAGTTCTGTCTAAGGTCCTATGGGTCAAACGCCGCGTTTCATTTAAAGAACTTAGTCTCACCTAAGTTCAGCATTCACAGTCAGTTAATCAAAGATTGTGATCAAGAGGTCGAATTCATCAAAGGAGGTGGAACCAAAAACTTCAAAGACTTTTATTATATCAAAAATGATAAAAGCTAATACAAAACACTCTTAGTGAACAGAGTGTCCTTTTCTTAAAAAAAAAGAGAGAAGGCTACAAGTCCTGGTCCGCCAAAGTACGGATTTGCTCTCTAAGGCGATGTATCTTATGTTGACGCGCCTTCTCAACCTCCATGAGAGCTCGGGCCTGCAGATCCGCTTCCGACAAAAATCCCTGCGCTTGCACTCGGAGGGATTCCAGCTCGGACGAACGAACAGAGAGGTCCGCTTCAGCTTGCGCCTTGGCAACCTCTAACTCCGCTAGCCTCTTTTCAGAGGTAGCAAGCCCTCTCTTCGTTGAAGACAATCATGGCCTCAGCCCTGGCTATAACAGCCCGAGAGTCAAGGATAGCCTGCTTTGCGGCCTGTATGATCGTCTCTGACTCCTCGGACTCAATCGCCAGCCTTTGGTGATCAGCCTGGACATGTTCAAGAAGACGAGTGCTATCAGTGATCTTCTCCTCCACCTCTCTTCGCTCCTGCTCTTGAGCAACAAGGAGCCTATTCAGCGTTTCTTGGGCTTCGTGGGATGAAATGGCATCATCCTCCAGGGATCGAAGCTCTCTCAGGTGCTGTCCTAGCTGATCCACCAGCAGCTGACTCGCTTGGGCTAGCGAAGGGCCTCCGGCCAACTTGATGTTCTCGACCTGGTTTCTGAGAAACATCTGGGCGAAGTCAAGGGAGCTACCCCTAGTCAGGACGAAATCGATGCATGTTCGCATCGAGGTAAGGAACTGCTGCACCGCCTGGCGTGTCAAAAGCTCCATGATATTATCATCCGAAGTGCTCCCCGATCCCCTTTCTATCACGGGGTGGGGGATGTAGATCGGCTCTGTTGGTGCAAGAGTCGAGCTGACCACGGGTACGGCAGGAGCAGGAGCAGCCACTGGCGCTTCTGGGGGTACCACTTCTGCAGGAACCTCCACAGCCGATGACAGGGTAGTGAGCTCGACCTCCTCAGAAACCTCAGCCAAGGCTTGGGCCGTGTGGCCTTCCGGAGGGACACTGACCGTCAGACTCTCTACCTGGGCCCCCTCAGTTCTCTCTGCAAGTTATCTCAACATTAGCCCGAATGGTAAAAAGAGAAACAACCGAGACATCAAAACTTCCTTACCAAGCTGGAGGTCCAGAGATGTCGAATCCTTGGGCGAACCCTGCAGAGGAGAAGTCTCCCTGACTTCAGTGGTGGCCTCCTCTTCCTGCAGAGTAGAAGTCTCGGCAGCTGGAGTCTCAACTCCTTCCGGCTGGGTCAACTCTTGCATCATCTCCTCGATATGCGAGGAGGTTGCAGCCTCGGTATCCTCAGCCAATCCTGCAGCATAAAAGGAAAATGTTAAAGCCTCCTCTTCAAAATGAAAAGGGAAATCAGGTCAGAAGGTGAAAAGAGTACCTTCAGCAGGAGCAACCGCTGGTGGTGACATCGTCGCCGGCTCACACCCATGTATTTCCTCCTCAGAGATGTGTGAAAATTTGCTCGGATCAGGAGGAGCGGGTTCGTCACCATAATCGACCTCATCCTCAAAATCGCTTTTCTCTGCGGATGAGGAAGACCACAGTTCAACGTGAGAGGCCTCGGTAGCCGGAGCCTTGCCTCTAAACACCCCAGTGGTAGGGCTGGGGTCAACCATCCTAGGACTGGAGATGAAGACAGGAGACTCAGGCTGTTGTGCCTCATCCCTCCTCTGAGCTGAGGAAGACTCAGGTTGAGCTGAGATCCCCGGAATCTCAACATCGCATCCGCTCATTATATCGACCTCGAGCTGCTCGGTCTCGTCAGTGGCGGTGGGTCTGTCAGCAGGCTCCCCTTCCTCTGCAATCCTGAGGCTCCTGCGGTGTAACCTGCGGGCATGGACTAAGGGAGTGTCATCCTTGTCCACCTCTTCTCCCTCGGCTCCCCAACATCAGAAGGGATGTCCGCGGATCGAGAAACTGCAGCCGTCAAGTCTCTCCGGACCTTCTTTAAGGCAGGCTCAGCAGTGGCAGTAGAGCCTTGACGACGCTTGCTCA
Source organism: Agave tequilana (assembly GCA_038442645.1). Taxonomy (NCBI): domain Eukaryota; kingdom Viridiplantae; phylum Streptophyta; class Magnoliopsida; order Asparagales; family Asparagaceae; genus Agave; species Agave tequilana. Next base: position 51,333 of record JAVJIF010027998.1, on the reverse strand, counting down.
CCGCCTGTCAAGCCCTGGTTGGTCGCGGCTCCGCCCTTGTTGGTCGCGGCTCCGCCCTTGTTGCTCGCGGCTCCTCCCTTGACCTTCTCCCGACCTCCCTCAGAGCCTTCAGGTACTGCTCGACGCCTCGCGAGCGTTTACCGGACTCAGACCTTGCTTCGAGATTTGCATTAATACTCTCAATGCATGAATACTCCGGAACAAAGTATGGTGTCTGGTTGACTTGGAAGTACCAGGAGCAGAAGCTGAAGCTCATACGGCACTTTGATCCCTCGATAGGTAGACGGAAAGTTGCTTCCGTCCCTCCGGCCACACTGTAGTACCAGCCCGAGCACCTTCGAACAAGTTCCCTTCGAAGGCGAGTCGAGCATTGGGATTGCCGACGTAGAGTTGATCGTAGCCGAACTGTCGGGCGAAACGATTCGGCATGTACGGCTCGATTGTGCATGAAGTCCCTTGCCGGAAAAGCACATATTCGGGCCGAATGTTGATCAACCACCAGAAGACCCCCGTGGACAATCTCGTGAAGTCATCTGGGCCCGTGAAATCAGTAAAATAGATCCCCGAAAGATGCACCAGGGATCTCGGGGAAGCAGCGATTGAGCTGGTAGTTCGAAGCATCTGAAATGCACTTCCGGACGAAATACATATAAGTATTACGCCAGTCCGAACCCTCCAACCGCTGTACAAAAGGGCAAAACCCTCACTCCAAGACACCGGCGTCATCAGGGAAGGGCAGTGCATCACGTACCAAGCCATGAGGTACGTGTAAGGCAGCTCGATCCGAGGGTTGGGGCGCTTCACCGTCGGCTTCCCCTCTGAGTCAAGGATCGGCTTGCCATGGGAGTCGACAGCCTTCCCTGCCTCGCAGAAAGCCTGGGTTAACGCCCGCAACCCGCTCTGAATGCCAGCCGCCACGGCCGGAAGAAGGGCTATGGGACTGCCATAGGCCAGGAGCACCGCCGGGTACACTACATCGGCAACAATGACTTCATGTGGCAGCGTGGGCACCACACAACGCTTCAGCCACAGCATTAAGAAGCCCGCCAACAATGCTCGATCGGAGATAGGGGTCCGGGCTTGATGGTGAAAGCTTACGAAGACCATGTCAGGTTCGAAACCGTCCTCGTTCGAAACCGTGGTGTAGAAGCCTTCAGGAGCCTGGGCGATCCTGTCGTCAATTTCCTTGTCAGAGCTGGGAGCCAGTCGGGTTATTGGATGGTCTTTCTTATTGACATTGTTGAACAAGTACTGGCCCAAGACAGCTGCTTGATTCCTCCCGACCTCCAAGTGGTTATCTGGCCGCAATATGGAAGTGACATAGCACTTCCCAATAAGTCTCGTACATTTGAGGAGACCCTTTCTCATAAGGTTGAGCTCCTCAGTGGCTGGGATATATTCCTCATAGGGAGAATCCCCTGTTGCCAGCCCCGAGACCTCATGCAACTCATGCAGTGCAAGGCCCATCTCTCCGACCGGGGTGAAGAATGTCCCCGTCAGAGAATTGTAACGCTCTAGGACCCCGAAGAAGTTCTGAGAACTCGGCGGGATGCCATACTGTACGGCCCTGATTGCTGGGTACAGTCCCACATGCTCTAGCAGATCTCCAAGATCGGCAAGGACGAAGCTCACCATCCTGCACCACCAATACTTCTCGGTGGAATGAACCCACCCGGGCGCACGGAACTCAACCGAAAAATCACCCTCCGCTTTCATAAACGCGTTGAGGAAGGTAGTGCCGAGTTTTGGTATCTCTCTAACTGGGAGCTCAGACTTGCGCGACTCGGGGAACAGGCCGAGAACCGCCCTATCATGACCATCATGACGGTATACCTTCTGGGAGCCCAAGTCACCGAGGGTAATCTCAGGGACGTATCGAGAAACGTCCCATTTCATCTTCCGAGGGACGGACATGTGCTGGAGATAAGACAGCGGGAACATCCTCTCCATGTCTGGAAGAAAGAATCTTCTATCCCCTATCTGACGGAGCCATCTATAATTTCCATCATACATGGAATAGCCGCCATCACCGATACGATCTCCGAAGAAGAAGGCAGGCTTCTCCAGCTTGACGCGGTCATCCATTGTGAATGCTGCATCGGTCATAAGCACCCGAAGGGTCATCATATCAACATTGGAGAGCTCTTCTGGCGCTCCTGCGACCTGTCAGCAGTCACAGGTACTGTCCTTCGTAGCACAAAGGCCAGATCACGGTCAGCACCACCTACATGTCCAAAGTGGCGCTTCTTGGCGAGTGGGGCAGAAGGGTGTGGTACTGCAAAAGAAAAGGACATTTAATCAGACACCTTATCAGAAGCGAAAAAAATGCTAAGTGTCTATAGTCCAGACGCAGAAGAGATACTGGACGCAAGAATTATCAAATCCGCGTCCAGACCTGCGATCTGCGTCCAGACGCAAAAGAAATACTGGACGCGGGAATTATCAAATCCGCGTCCAGACCTGCAATACGCATCCAGGCGAAAGACCCGCGGGATCAAATCCGCGTTTTGCAAACCAAGACTTATGAAAAATCTCTAAGTACTTGGGCTCAGGTGCAAGATTCATCAAAAACCTGCACCTGATAAAAAATCTTCAAGTCCGCGTCTGAACCCTTCACAATTAGAATATTCCAAGTGAAGAATCCGAAATGCAGGACTCGCTGGCACCGGGTCATCAAACCCGCGCCTTGGTTATCAACTCAAAGACCGCGTCTGAGACCGCGTCTGAGAATCAAACACGGTTTGTTGTCTGTGTTGACGGTTCTGTGTTAATGGTTCTCCTCCAAAATATATCTTTTTGGGGTTCCATGAACTCCCATTAATGGTGAAGTTCAAGCCTAAATGGCGTTATACCTGGGAAAAGGACTTCCTGCGCGGAGGAACCGCCCCTCTGGGCCTCGGCGACGGTCGCTCTTGAAGAGGATGCGGTTGGCTTGGTCTTAGGTGCCATTGGTGATTAAGAATCCAGTAATGGAGATGAACAGAGAAAGAAGAACTCTTTTTCTTAAAAACTCTAACAAATGCGCTCGGAAAAGAAGAGGTATCTCTCTGACTGTTGCCATTTATAGGCACAAGGATTCGCGAAGATACGCGGCGCGTGGCTCGATTAGTTCTGCAACGAGTCATCGCTTGACGCGTGGAACCGATCAATTTTAATGTATCGCGAAGATCGCGCACCATGGCTCTGTAGCGAGTCATCGCTTGACACGTGGAACAGATCATTTAATGAACCGGGAAGTCCGCGCGTCAAAAGGTGATGTCCCGTCGGTTCCCCAGGCCAACTGGCAGTGCAATTATGACATGGCACAGATTCGCACCCGACGGCCGCGCCTCTTCGATGGACATGCCCCGTCATCACCACCATAAATGCATTCAAAAAGTCGCGTCTCTCTAAGAAGTTCGCGTCTTTCCAGCCTGGCTGAACATCGCGTCTGCTTTATGGAAGATCAGTCGCGTTTTTCATTTGCCAAAAGACGCACCCCATGAAAGTCGCGTCTGTAAAGCAGTACTATCTCTGCTCTTCAAAAAGAACTGGCGTTCTCCTTGCTTCTGCAAATCAGTTTCAATAGTACACTGGCACAAGCAGACGATCGCCCACTCCTGGCTTAAAGCGCGTCCATGACAGACTAAAAGCAATCGGGGAGGTTTAAACTGTGTATCTAGACACTCAACACGATCAACTCTGGTGGCCTCAAAGAGTTCAACAGTACACTCACGAAGACCAACTCCAGATAAGATCAAACCCGGAGCATTAACAGTCCAGTCATAACGGCGAACTCAGCTAGATTCCAAAGTATTTCGAAATCCGTCCCAGTTAACTACGGAATATCGAAACTTTGGAGGGGGTTTTGTAGGCTGTCTAAAAATCACTAAAAGACAAGCCATTAAAAAGCAGAGTTTCAAGTTCTAGACGCGAAGGCTCAGCACCAAGGCGCGTAGGCTCGACACCCGCGTCTCAACACCAAGGCGCGTGGGCTCGACACCCGCGTCTTAACATCAAGGCGCGTGGGCTCGACACCTCGCATCTCAACACCAAGGCGCGTGGGCTCGACACCCGCGTCTCAACATCAAGGCGCGTAGGCTCGACACCCGCGTCTCAACATCAAGGCGCGTAGGCTCGACACCCGCGTCTCAACATCAAGGCGCGTGGGCTCGACACCCGCGTCTCAACATCAAGGCGCGTGGCTCGACACCCCGCGTCTCAACATCAAGGCGCGTGGGCTCGACACCCGCGTCTCAACATCAAGGCGCGTGGGCTCGACACCCGCGTCTCGGTTATAACCGCCCTGGTTATGGGGCCAGTCGCCGCCCACATAGCGGGGAGGTCAGCCCCTCGTTGTGGAGCATTTTTAGGGGGCACGTTCACCCTAGAAACCCTATAAATAGCCCCGTCGCTATGAAGAAGGGGTCGATTTTGGGAGGAGAAAAAGAAGGTCGGATTTTCTTTAGTCAGACGACAACAAGACAGAGACAGGAGAAAGAGAGCTAAACTCTTCAACAAGCTCGCTGCGTACGAGTTGTCCTTTGCCTACCTTCTCTTTGAGAGTTTTGGTAGACAGAGCTGTGCTACTCCCTCTACTGGCCAAAGAGAAGATTCCCTGACGATCCCGACGGTCATCCGGTCAACGGAGAACAAGATTCACTCTCCACCGCCACACGAAGAACCCAGCATTAAACAAAGGGAGGATTCAAGACTCAACATCCTCCCTCTCTTGTAACTGGAAGGAAAAGGCAGTTTTGTTGTAATTTTTTCATCTGATTCAAGGAAAATTTTACAGGCGCGTACAATCAAGAACCAGACTAAAAGGCAAGATTATTGCCGGAGTGGGGGTGGAATTTCTCACCTGAGAATCACGTCCTCCCTCATGCATTCTCGCTAACAGAGCCTTGTTCCAACAACGTAGTTGAGTACAATGCTTTTCTCATTGGCCTCCAGCTCGCTAAACAAATGGGGTACAATACCTTGAAGCTTATGGTGATTCCAAGTTGATTCTCGACCAAGTCAAGGGTGAATATAAGGTCCGTCATGGAGACCTGATATCTTATCACCATGCAGCCATTCAGTTGGCTAATACATTAGAAGGGTTCTACATCAGTCATGTATCTCGTCTCCAAAATACAAATGCAGATGCTCTAGCTGCGCTAGTGGCTACATTGGTTTTACCTGCTAATATCAATTATTGTCTCACGGTGGCTACTCGTCATCTCTTCTATCTGAAGTACGGGTTAGAGGTTAGCGAAGTTCCTATAATCTCGACAAACTTCAAACCAAGGGATTGGTGATTCCCGATCATCGATTATGCGCTGCACGGCATATTGCCCGATGACCCCAGGGAAGCGATGTTTGTGCGATGAAGATCCACTCAATTCTATTATGATGCAGTGGTAAAGACTATATACCATCGTTCATACGACGGTATATTTCTTCGTTGTCTATCCAATTCGGAAGAAGGAGAAGTAATCAAAAAGGTTTACGATGGCATATGTGGAGCTCATCAACCAGGTCTGAAGCTCAAGAATCGATTGCAATGACTCAGTTATTATTGGCTGACTATGATCGCTGATGCAGTTAATTACACGAAAAGGTGCAAGGCTTGTCAAATCCAGGCGGATTTTATACACCAACTCCCAGAACTTCTCCATCCCACAATCGCAGCATGGCCATTTGAAGCCTGAAAAATTGATGTAATAGGACTAATCAATCCTCCATAAGCTAGAGGTCATTGGTTCATCCTTGTGATAACTGATTACTTTTCAAAGTATCGCTCATTGAAGTTAAAATGACTAACATTATTAGCTTCATCAAACACTATGTCATCCATCGATTTGGTGTTCCCCGAAAGATCATCCATGACAACGGTTCTCAATTTGTGAGTCAATCATTCAATTGATTTTGTCATAAATATCGAATTTAGAATGTCACCCCGACTGTATATAACCCCGTTGTCAATGAGTTAGTAGAAGCATCAACAAGACAATCATCAAGCTCATCAAAAAGTTTGTCTCCACAACGAAATGAGATTGGAACGAGAAGCTCAGCGAATATCTTTGGGCCTATTGAATGACGGTCTGAACCACAATAAGCAATACGTCTTTTTCTCTGGTGTATGGATATGAAGCAGTCATACCCTTAAAGATTCAGATACCGTCACTGCGTGTTGCTCTGGCAACCAAGATGACTGACGAAGATAACCATCGGTTACATCTCCAAGAGCTTGAAGCGCTAGACGAGAAGTGGTTACAGGCTCAACAACGTATCGAGCTTTATCAGGCTCGAATCTCAAAGGCCTTCAACAGAAAGGTCAAAGAGAGAATTTTCCAGAAGGGAGATTTGATTTTGGCTATCAGACGATTGATGGTCATGATACATAAGTCCAAAGGCAAATTCTGACCCAAATAGGAAGGACCATTTGTAGTAGAGATAGTCTTCTTAAATGGAGTATATCGTCTGTCAAATCCAAATGGTGACACGCTTATGATGCCGATCAATAGAAAATTCTTGAAGAAATATCATCCATGATCAAGTTAACATTACACCTCTAATCATTGAGGATCCCCTCAGAGTCAAACTGTTCGAACATCGAGAGATAACGCTGCACGATGTCAACATTAAAGACACCAAAAAGATTCCAGGAAGAATGTTAGCTTCTAGTTGACATCCCCACGGAATTACATAAAGCAACAAAACGATCCTATGCCTCTAACGGCCAAGGATAGAGGAAAAAGTTGGCTTTTAAGCCCAACGAAAAGTCCTCGATAACTCATCATGCTGAGGGGAATAGCATGGCTAGCCCAACTCAAACGGTAGTTGGTAAAGCCAAACCAAATCCGTTGATAGCTAAGGATTTACTAAAAATCCTAAGGGACCTGATCCTATTTGATTCCTCCAGAATCCTCTACCAATTCTCTTCCATAGAATGATGGATCCACAAAACATATAAGTCATATTAAAGTTTTTACCTCTGACTTTTCCTTCATTTTACGAGTATTACTCTCCTATCCCCAGCAGGATTGCGTTGATTCCTAAACAAGTTTTAGGAACACCATCTTCTATCTCCCGGCGGAATTATCTAACAATATTCTTACAGAGAACAATACCTTCCTCCAAGGTCCCCTACCAATTCTCATCCGTGGAATGGTAGGACCACAGAAAGCTGTATTCATTTCCTCAATGAGATAAATCGCAAATCAGAAGTGTGAAACTGTAACGCCCCGATCCTGGCGGATACGGAGACGTCACTGCAACGTATATACGTAGGTCAGAACTACCCTCCCGTATATACGCTAAGCATCAGTACAGACAAGAATCAGAGTACGGAAATAAGTGGTGCATTATACATTCCAACACATGAATACAATCACAGAGTTATCACCAGAAGTGATCCAATATTACATGAATATCACATCACTAATATGCGCAAATGCGAGAATATAAGGAAATATACAAGTATGAACAGTATGAAAGGCACTCACGAGTTTAAAAGAAAAACTCGAGAGACTCACAAGGGGGCCTGGAAGGATGGAGCTCTGGATGATCGGCTGGGGATCCACGCTACCGCTGCGCTACTCTGATCCGCAAGGGGAGAATCTACACGCTCCAAGCACCAAGACCTGGACATGAGGATCCAGGGGAGTCAAATGACACTCCCCAGGCGAGTAGTACTAATACCAAGTGGCGAAGCAGGGTGAGTACAAGTACGCATATAACAAATGATATCAAGTAAGAAATACTCAGGGGACAGATAGGTTAGAGCAGATATGAACAGGTGTGGCACAATAATCATAAAACAGGAAATTCGAATAAAACCAAGGACGAGTAAATCTGATTGTATGGTTTTAGATCACGGTTCTATAAGGCTAGTACATCGAAGGAATAATCCAAACAAGGAACCCTCATCTATATACCTTTATCTCATATCATAGTAATCTAAGCACATACAACCTGAGTTACAAGGTGGTCATAACATAATACTCATAAAACAGGAAATCCGATATAAAATCCGGGACAAGTAATTATGGTAAGGCACATCACAGATTCATAGCCGTTTAAGTTGCAGGCTTTAGTATGCGTCCCATTCCACATACCTCTACTTACAACTTAAAGAGCCAGTTATTACGACACTTTATTATTACTCGTCTTACCCTGATATCTAGCTATGTGAACTAGCGTCCCAACGCACATAGATCCATATCCGAGTAAAACAAGGTTGTTATTGGAAACTAGCGGGGGTATCAACGAACTATGTTTACAGTGGGTCCCGTACATACCCGGGACCACGGCCCAGGATTGTTCCGTTGCATGGTAACGGAAACCAGCCGCAAGGCTAACAGGAGGGACTTATGTATGCCCTTATCATGATGGTACCAGTAATGAGGGAGCCAGCTCTCCCCTCGGTCCCCTGGAGGCCCACAGGTCAGACCGGAACATGTAGTTGCACAACATTCCTAAAAGCCACTGTAAACACGAACACATATTGATATCCGCATGTTTCCCCCGACCCAATACAAGTTGGTCCTTTTTAGGATTCATTAGTTTAATTATCACTTTACGGGAATAACAGAAAATGGACATGATCAGGAATCAGGAGTACATAAGTACTATATAGTCAGGTCACTGCATATAAGGCAGGAATACAAGTCACTGATCATGATACAGGATAATAAAGTAAGGTTCCCGTAAAGGTGATAATCACAAGTCAAGTATATCATGCTGGGTGTCAAGTGATAGCATGACAGGGTGATGATATTTAGTAAACAACCAAGCATATCAAAGGATTGATAATAGTCGGGTTAAGTCATGGCAAGAGATTGATAATAGTCAGGGCAAGTCATAGCATAACTAAAGGGTCTTGCCAAATAGTAGCATGGCAGGTGGTCAGGTGATAACACACTAGATGGTCAGGTGATATACATGTGTTAAATAAAAGCATGCAACTGACTAGTCTGAGGTAATGGTATGGCAAGGTAACATAAAAGTAACCCAAAGTACAACGACCACGAAGGGTCGGCCACGCATAGTATAAAACAGTAAAAGATATAGAACATGAAATAAAATACATGGAGACTAGAACGAGAATATTTGCATAATCAATGAAATAGGGAGCAAGAGGGTAGCGAGCGAGAACACTCGCCTGAATCACCAGAAACGCCGAAAGGTCCGAAATCCCCGGAACTCGGGATGCGTCATAATATATGATATAAATATGTAGAGTGAAGAGGAGAGAGAAAGAGAGAAGGGAAGATGATGTTTGTCAAGAGACAAGTCAAGCAGTACCAATATGTGATGTAAGACTCAAGGATATGGTTCATATTCAAGAAAGAAATCAACTATAACAGACAGCTAAAGTTAGTCGACTAGGTGGAAAGAGTAGTCGACTAATAAAGGGGTTAGTCGACTAACAGTCTGGTATAGTCGACTAAAACTGGGTTCCAGAGAGTTGGGTTATGGTTTCAGGAAAAGTTAGTCGACTAGGTGGAAAGGGTAGTCGACTAACAGACATCTCAAGTCGACTAACAGTCATGTCAAGTCGACTAATACTGAGTAACAGAGAGTTGGGTTTCTGATTCAGGAAAGGTTAGTCGACTAGGGTCAAGGGAGTAGTCGACTAATCGAGGTTTCTAGTCGACTAATAAATAACCTAAGTCGACTAAAACTGTGTTCTAGAAAAGGTTACGTTTCAACTAAGGGTTTCAAGTCGACTAGTCCTTAGGTCAAGTCGACTAATCGACTGGAAACAGCACACAGAACAGATTTTGCTGGTTTTGTTTGATGGTCAAATAACATGATTTGAGGACCTAAGTATACATGATATGAAAGCATAATTATACTAAGAATTAATCAAATCTTGGTGAAGAAGAACACTCACCAAAAAGAGTACAAGGTGATGGAGTGATGGTGGTAGTGATGGAAGTTGGTGATGAAGAAGAAAGTGGAGGTTGGAGGTTTTGTTGTTGGTGTTGGTGAGAAGAAGTGGTGGCCGGAGATCGGGGGTCTCTCGCCGGCGTCGTGGTGGCCGGAGGCGCCGGTGGAGGTGGTGGAGGTGAAGGAGATGTTGGAGGTTAGGGTTTTGGTGAAGAGAGGAAAGAGAAAGATGAAGTGAAAATGAATAAGGAAAGGAGGAGGAAAGGCATTTATAGGTTTTAGATTTTGTGAAGGAGGTGCAAATAAGATAGAAGAGAGAGGGGTTTTGTGAAGTGGGGAGGTGAGGTGTCTCTCCTAGCCACACTTGGCTGGCCATGGAAGGGAGAGAAAAGAGGGCATTTAATGAGGAAGTTGGTGGAAGTGTGTGGAGGAAAATGGAATTTTGGAATTGTTGGAATTTTGGAAAATGGAATTCTTGTGGATTGTGGAGGAAGGAAAGAAAGAAAATAGGAAAAGGAAAAGAAAATGGAAAAGGGAAGTTATTCTCTTGGAAGAGAAAATGAAAAATAATGAAAGTGGCGGATTCCTGGGATTCGGTTGCGGATGCGGAAATCTTTCGGGAAAATACCGGAATCGTCCGAAATTCAAGTATCTCGGAACGACCCGAAATAATTATCAAAAATCAAGAATATTAATCTAAGAATTATAGTGAAATCCGTTTTAAGAAATACTTTATAGTTTTAAAACTAAAAATCCCGGAATTAGCTAGCTACCGACTCCGGTGGAATTTTCATAAATTCATAAAATTCTCAGAAAAAGTATTTAGGTAGAAAATATGATTTTAAGAAATAATGTCTAAAGGTACTTGTAGAAATTCTAAACCGTTTGTAAACTAAAAATCCGGGAATCGGTCAGCGGCACTGGCCGACACCGGTTTTGAAGATATTCTTTTAATTGAGGAAAATTCCAGAAAATCATATAAAATATATAATATTAGAAAATGATATTTGAAACAGAAATCGATCAAATCAGAATACCGGAAAGACCAAATCGAGTAATACACTAAGATCGGGTCTTCGGTTCAGACTAGGGCTGACTCCGAGACCACGAATCCAAATTTAAGACAAAACAATCATATAAACAATTCATAATACAAAATAAGTACAGAAGGTAAATCGAAAAAAAAACGATCAAAAATCTGAATACGCAACTAAGTACGTATTCCGGGAGCGGGGTGTTACAATCCATCCACCTTACAAAAAATTGCGTCCTCGCAATTTCGATAAGGGGTAAATTGAACACAAAGGGGACATGGGTGGAATTTATACCAATTAAGATATGAAGCACTGTAGGTAGGGCTCTCAAGTCGACTGAATAATAATCATCCTCCGCACTTCCGGCTGTATAAATCTTTAGAATTCCAGTTGTACTGCATATTTGATAGCCCTCCGAGAATAAGCCAGAATACTGAAGATAAAGGAAATCCTGATAGTCCTGAGCATAATAATAAAGAAGACCGATAATTAAGAATCCCGAATACTGTAGGCTGTCTAAAAATTACCAAGACAAGCCACCAAAACACAGAGATCCAAGATCCAGGTGCAAGGCTAAATGTGACAATCAAGACGCGAGAGATAGCCCGCGTCTCAGCATCAAGGCGCGTCGGCCCGAAGCCCGCGTCTCAGCATCAAGGCGCGTCGGCCCGAAGCCCGCGTCTCAGCATCAAGACGCGTTGGCTCAACGCCCGCGTCTCAACAACAAGGTGCCCCCACCTTGGTTGTAACTACCCCGATTATGGCGCCATCCACCGCCCATGTAGCGGGGAAGTTGGCCCTCATCGTGGAGCACTTTTAGGGGGCACGATCACCCCCTAAAAACCCTATAAATAGTCCCTTCACTAGAGAAAAAGGACGAGGACGATTATCGGGCAAAAGAGAGATTCCAAGAAAAAAAGGAGAGATCATCGACAGAGAGAGAGAGAACCCTTCAGCGAGCTTACTGAGTACTAGCCGCTCTTCGCCTACCTCCTCTTCTAGAGTTTTGGTAGACGGAGCTGAGTTACTCCCTCTACCGACCGAAGAGAAGATCCCCGACGGTCCAAACAGTCATCTGGTCAACGAAGAACAAGATTCACTCTCCACCGCCACCCGAAGAACCCAGCACTAAACAAAGGGGGAATTCAAGATTCAATATTCCCCCTCCCTTGTAACCGGAAGATTAAGCCGGCTGTAATTTTTCCATCTGATTCCAGGAAACGTTACACCAGCCACCCTTCTCCGTGTCAAACAAATACCAGGAACCAATCACTCTGAAAGAATATCCGTAGAGAATTCCGACTGCTGACTTCTGAAAGATAGCCAGATCAGGATCAATCTGGAGAATACCAAGCTTCATAGAATTCACCGAAGAGATCACATAATAGCTTCATGCAGAACCAGCCACTACCTTCCTAGTCTATCATATCTTAATGTTGGTATAAGGGCTTCATAAAACCAAAACAGGGAAAGGATAGGAAGGATTAGGAATCAAAGGAAGGATGGCCAAGAAATAGATAACTCTGCACTTGTAGTTGGAATGTATAACCAAGACTCAAGTATTCCAGTTGCAAATTTCATTACCATTAATTTGCCCTCTGGACGTACTGAGGAAGTTAGAGCCTAAGCTCTGATACCATCCTGTAACGCCCCGATCCTGGCGGATACGGAGACGTCACTGCAACGTATATACGTAGGTCAGAACTACCCTCCCGTATATACGCTAAGCATCAGTACAGACAAGAATCAGAGTACGGAAGTAAGTGGTGCATTATACATTCCAACACATGAATACAATCACAGAGTTATCACCAGAAGTGATCCAATATTACATGAATATCACATCACTAATATGCGCAAATGCGAGAATACAAGGAAATATACAAGTATGAACAGTATGAAAAGCACTCACGAGTTTAAAAAAAAAACTCGAGAGACTCACAAGGGGGCCTGGAAGGATGGAGCTCTGGATGATCGGCTGGGGATCCACGCTACCGCTGCGCTACTCTGATCCGCAAGGGGGAGAATCTACACGCTCCAAGCTCCAAGACCTGGACATGAGGATCCAGGGGAGTCAAATGACACTCCCCAGGCGAGTAGTACTAATACCAAGTGGCGAAGCAGGGTGAGTACAAGTACGCATATAACAAATGATATCAAGTAAGAAATACTCAGGGGACAGATAGGTTAGAGCAGATATGAACAGGTGTGGCATAATAATCATAAAACAGGAAATTCGAATAAAACCAAGGACGAGTAAATCTGATTGTATGGTTTTAGATCACGGTTCTATGAGGCTAGTACATCGAAGGAATAATCCAAACAAGGAAACCCTCATCTATATACCTTTATCTCATATCATAGTAATCTAAGCACATACAACCTGAGTTACAAGGTGGTCATAACATAATACTCATAAAACAGGAAATCCGATATAAAATTCGGGACAAGTAATTATGGTAAGGCACATCACAGATTCATAGCCGTTTAAGTTGCAGGCTTTAGTATGCGTCCCATTCCACATACCTCTACTTACAACTTAAAGAGCCGGTTATTACGACCCTTTATTATTACTCGTCTTACCCTGATATCTAGCTATGTGAACTAGCGTCCCAACGCACATAGATCCATATCCGAGTAAAACAAGGTTGTTATTGGAAACTAGCGGGGGTATCAACGAACTATGTTTACAGTGGGTCCCGTACATACCCGGGACCACGGCCCAGGATTGTTCCGTTGCATGGTAACGGAAACCAGCCGCAAGGCTAACAGGAGGGACTTATGTATGCCCTTATCATGATGGTACCAGTAATGAGGGAGCCAGCTCTCCCCTCGGTCCCCTGGAGGCCCACAGGTCAGACCGGAACATGTAGTTGCACAACATTCCTAAAAGCCACTGTAAACACGAACACATATTGATATCTGCATGTTTCCCCCGACCCAATACAAGTTGGTCCTTTTTAGGATTCATTAGTTTAATTATCACTTTACGGGAATAACAGGAAATGGACATGATCAGGAATCAGGAGTACATAAGTACTATATAGTCAGGTCACTGCATATAAGGCAGGAATGCAAGTCACTGATCATGATACAGGATAATAAAGTAAGGTTCCCGTAAAGGTGATAATCACAAGTCAAGTATATCATGCTGGGTGTCAAGTGATAGCATGACAGGGTGATGATATTTAGTAAACAACCAAGCATATCAAAGGATTGATAATAGTCGGGTTAAGTCATGGCAAGAGATTGATAATAGTCAGGGCAAGTCATAGCATAACTAAAGGGTCTTGCCAAATAGTAGCATGGCAGGTGGTCAGGTGATAACACACTAGATGGTCAGGTGATATACATGTGTTAAATAAAAGCATGCAACTGACTAGTCTGAGGTAATGGTATGGCAAGGTAACATAAAAGTAACCCAAAGTACAACGACCACGAAGGGTCGGCCACGCATAGTATAAAACAGTAAAAGATATAGAACATGAAATAAAATACATGGAGACTAGAACGAGAATATTTGCATAATCAATGAAATAGGGAGCAAGAGGGTAGCGAGCGAGAACACTCGCCTGAATCACCAGAAACGCCGAAAGGTCCGAAATCCCCGGAACTCGGGATGCGTCATAATATATGATATAAATATGTAGAGTGAAGAGGAGAGAGAAAGAGAGAAGGGAAGATGATGTTTGTCAAGAGACAAGTCAAGCAGTACCAATATGTGATGTAAGACTCAAGGATATGGTTCATATTCAAGAAAGAAATCAACTATAACAGACAGCTAAAGTTAGTCGACTAGGTGGAAAGAGTAGTCGACTAATAAAGGGGTTAGTCGACTAACAGTCTGGTATAGTCGACTAAAACTGGGTTCCAGAGAGTTGGGTTATGGTTTCAGGAAAAGTTAGTCGACTAGGTGGAAAGGGTAGTCGACTAACAGACATCTCAAGTCGACTAACAGTCATGTCAAGTCGACTAATACTGAGTAACAGAGAGTTGGGTTTCTGATTCAGGAAAGGTTAGTCGACTAGGGTCAAGGGAGTAGTCGACTAATCGAGGTTTCTAGTCGACTAATAAATAACCTAAGTCGACTAAAACTGTGTTCTAGAAAAGGTTACGTTTCAACTAAGGGTTTCAAGTCGACTAGTCCTTAGGTCAAGTCGACTAATCGACTGAAAACAGCACACAGAACAGATTTTGCTGGTTTTGTTTGATGGTCAAATAACATGATTTGAGGACCTAAGTATACATGATATGAAAGCATAATTATACTAAGAATTAATCAAATCTTGGTGAAGAAGAACACTCACCAAAAAGAGTACAAGGTGATGGAGTGATGGTGGTAGTGATGGAAGTTGGTGATGAAGAAGAAAGTGGAGGTTGGAGGTTTTGTTGTTGGTGTTGGTGAGAAGAAGTGGTGGCCGGAGATCGGGGGTCTCTTGCCGGCGTCGTGGTGGCTGGAGGCGCCGGTGGAGGTGGTGGAGGTGAAGGAGATGTTGGAGGTTAGGGTTTTGGTGAAGAGAGGAAAGAGAAAGATGAAGTGAAAATGAATAAGGAAAGGAGGAGGAAGGCATTTATAGGTTTTAGATTTTGTGAAGGAGGTGCAAATAAGATAGAAGAGAGGGGGGTTTTTGTGAAGTGGGGAGGTGAGGTGTCTCTCCTAGCCACACTTGGCTGGCCATGGAAGGGAGAGAAAAGAGGGCATTTAATGAGGAAGTTGGTGGAAGTGTGTAGAGGAAAATGGAATTTTGGAATTGTTGGAATTTTGGAAAATGGAATTCTTGTGGATTGTGGAGGAAGGAAAGAAAGAAAATAGGAAAAGGAAAAGAAAATGGAAAAGGGAAGTTATTCTCTTGGAAGAGAAAATGAAAAATAATGAAAGTGGCGGATTCCCGGGATTCGGTTGCGGATGCGGAAATCTTTCGGGAAAATACCGGAATCGTCCGAAATTCAAGTATCTCGGAACGACCCGAAATAATTATCAAAAATCAAGAATATTAATCTAAGAATTATAGTGAAATCCATTTTAAGAAATACTTTATAGTTTTAAAACTAAAAATCCCGGAATCAGCTAGCTACCGACTCCGGTGGAATTTTCATAAATTCATAAAATTCTCAGAAAAAGTATTTAGGTAGAAAATATGATTTTAAGAAATAATGTCTAAAGGTACTTGTAGAAATTCTAAACCGTTTGTAAACTAAAAATCCGGGAATCGGTCAGCGGCACTGGCCGACACCGGTTTTGAAGATATTCTTTTTAATTGAGGAAAATTCCAGAAAATCATATAAAATATATAATATTGAAAAATGATATTTGAAACAGAAATCGATCAAATCAGAATACCAGAAAGACCAAATCGAGTAATACACTAGGATCGGGTCTTCGGTTCAGACTAGGGCTGACTCCGAGACCACGAATCCAAATTTAAGACAAAACAATCATATAAACAATTCATAATACAAAATAAGTACAGAAGGTAAATCGAAAAAAAACGATCAAAAATCTGAATACGCAACTAACTACGTATTCCGGGAGCGGGGTGTTACAGAAACTAAGTGTCAAATGGAACTAAGTGCTACACGAGAAAAGTGTCAAATGGAACTAAGTTCTAAGTGCCAAATGAAACTAAGTGCTACACGGAGAAAAGTGTCACACCGCACACACCTAGTAGGGGCCATCTTTAGAATCCATGGGAGCCGCTATCCCACATCTCTTGGATCTCATGTCTCTTGATATCCTGTTAAATGATATAAACACTAATGTCTTGTTATCCTGTTACATGCTATAAGAACTATTATTGTTCCATGTTTACTGTATAGTTTAAAATAATAAATATAACATGGGGTTGGGAGAAACTTGACGGTTGACTAGGTTTTGTTGGTGGATGTCCTTGGATCCATATTCATCCCTCCGCGGGGAACATGGTAGTGCTGGATACCGCATCTGTATAGCTCATTGAGCTTTTTATTTCCTGTTTCCTGCTCATGTCCTAGCGGACAGCCTTGGTCTTAGCAGCCAAGGGTCAGTTTAAGCTCGTGATTCTGGGTATGCACGGGGTACACCTACCCGACCAAAGCACCTCAACCTTTGAGTTTCAATTAACATAATTAAATGACATAAACAATGATGACGTCAGAAACGCTTGCTATTTGGTCATTCCCTTATTCAGATAATGGTACATGTATGCCATGTTTGAATGAGTTCTGTTGGGGTGAAGGCTCCAGTATGAGCTGCTAGTGGGACATTAGAAGTGATTGATTAAAATATCAAGTGATACTGATTGTTATTGTATAATTTTAATGCATTACTCGTTATCTGTTTATTATTTTTCTGCTTATACTGTGTTATTGCTCATGCTATTGCTATTGTTAATACTATCACTGTTTATACCATTGTTACTGATTGTACTATTTCAGCTATAATTACTGATATTTTAAGTAATAAATCTGAACTGATGAATACTTGGCACACGTTAATCATACAAATTGACCTTATTAGTATATAACCATGTTGCGTAGCTTATTGCACATATTATATAGTAGTAACATGCTAATGGTTATTAATGTTATAACGTTGATATAATAATATATTGTTAGTAGCATTGCATACCAACTGTTAATATAATTATATTGTATTACTACTATTTAAATATGTATTATATGTTATTGGGCTTATAATACTATTACGGTAAACTATTATCTTCCTTCATTTTATCACTCACTAGGTCGCTTTCTTATGACTTTGAGACTGTATACTCAGGTTTGAGCTCAGAGATTCAATAGTACTTGATGCTTCATGAGACTCTAATAGAGAATTTGCCATTATTATCACTAGTGTGTATCTTTATTATCATGTGCCTGCTTACTTATCTATCATAATTACTGACTCTTTTATTGATATTCTTGTACTTGTTTACTAATGCTGAAAAACTTTATTATATTATTATTATTAATTCCTTTGTACTATGGCTTAATGCGTATATGTGGGGTATTTTTCTTGTGTATATGAGTCGTCGACTCTTTTCGCGTCCCCGCTACAATATATTTTAGGAAGCGGGGCGTGACACTACTGTAGACTGTCTAAAAATCACTGAGGATAAGTCATCAGAGAATAGAGTCTATACTCCAGATACGAGGCTAATCAGAGCCACCCGTGCAATGTCAAAACGTGGGAATCGAAGCCCACGTCTCAACATCACTGCAATGCCAGGACGCAGATCTCAAAGCCCGTGTTTTAATGTCACCGTGGTGTCAAAACGCAGGGCTCAACGTCGTTTCTCAACATCACTGCAATGCCAAGACGCAGGTTCGAAGCCCGTATCCTAGCCATCATTGCAATACTAAGACGCAGAGCTCGAAGCCCGCGTCTCAGCATCATTACAATGCCAAGACGCAGAGTTTTAAGCCTGCGTCTCAACATCACTGCGGTGCCAAGACGCAAGGTTCGAAGCCCGCGTCTCAGCTTCACTCCAATGGCAAAACGCAGGGTTCGAAGCCTACGTCTAGTAAGGTCGAAGCCGACATCCAACAATACTATAACGCCAAAACGCGAGGCTCGAAACTCGCGTTTCAACTGCAGAAGAGACCTATGAAGTAGTTGTAACTGCCCTCATTATCGGGTCAGTTATCACCCACGTAATGAGGGGAGTTAACCCCCATCATGGAGGATTTTTAGGGGACAGTTTTACCCCTAAAACCCCTATAAATAGCTCAATTTGCTATTGAAGAGGGGTCGAAGGTTTTGAAGTCAGAAGTTTGGTTGGATTCTTAGTCGAATTCTGGTCGGATTGAATTGAGGAGGAGGAATATTGATAAAGAGTCCAACTTTTCTAACAACTTGCTCAGTACAAGTTTTTGCCTCAAGTTTCTTTGAGATTTCATTAGATAGAGCTGCGCTACTCTGTCCATAGTCCGTAGAGAAGATTCCCAGAAGACACTGACGTTCACCCGGTCAATGAAAAATAAGATTCACTTTCCACCGCCACATCAAGAGCCCAGCATTAAACAAAGAGAAGATTTGAGATTGAATATCTTCTCTCTCTTGTAATCGAGATTTTTGAGATTATTGTAATCTTTCATTGATTCAAGAAAATTTTATGATTCTCATTCTCCAAATTTTTCCCAAAAAATAAGAGATGGTGACTCCGCTGGGAATAACTTTATCTACTGAGGAGCAAATTGTGGCGCAAGGTGACGTCACCTTCATGGGAAAAACGGTCGAGTCACTTATCGTAGAATTCGACCAGGCAAAGTATGAAGAGTTAAAACCCTAGGGCGGCAGTACCGCAAGGTCTTCTCAGAGATCCGCTCTCAAGTCTCTTCAGAGACTTCTCCGAAGATGGCCTGCACAAAGAGCACCATCGCTGACAGCATCACACGTAAGGACTACGTCAACGTCTCCCAAGAGACCCGCGAGGCCAACGTTGTTGAAGGTCAATCTGGTCATACCTTCCTCTCCTCAGCTCCAGGTTAACAGGGGTTCCCATCAACCCATAAAGCATAACCGGAATACCGAACGCCGACAAAGGCGACGCACACGTCAATAACAGACGCAGGAAGTTGAAGCAACTATCTGTCCAGCAGAAACAGAACGCAAGGCTCATGCCTGCGTCCCTTCTGAGTTACATCAAACGCGCGAAATCTGCGTTTGGAGACCAAAATGCGAAGCTCAAGAGGCTTGCGTTTCTATGACTTCACCTCTCAAATGCGACGTTCAGCAATGCGAGGTCCGTGTCTCTTCTTGTAACCCCCTGATCCCCGATGTACGTATCACAGTATCAGTACGCGATACGACGTAAAAAATTGATTTGATCTCCGATTGAGCTAATTTCAGTTTCAAAAATCATTTTCTAATATTTTAGATTTTTCAGGAATTTTCTGAAATTTTTCTGGATTATTTTGGAAAAGCTCTGTTGTCGGTGTCAACCGATACCGATAAGCGGATCTCTGATTTTTAATTCACAAACGGAGTTGTATTTTGAGGATCCGCTTTCACCATGTGCCTTAAAATCGTGTTATCTATGTTAGGGTATTTTTGGAGATTTTTCTGAATTTATCGAAAATCCGGCCAAACCGGTGTCGCCTGGTATCGGCGAAATCTTCCAGGATTTTTAATTTACAAACCAGACAGAATTTCTGCAAACCATTTTCATATTACGTCTCAGGCTAATATTCTCTATTTTCTGTAATTTTTGGGCACCTTCGGAGCTAGTCGAATTTTGGGCCGAATTAAATAATATTATTTTCATAATTTAAAATCCTTTTCTTTTCTTTTCTTTTCTTTTTCTTCTTCCTTCTTCTTCCACACGCTTCTTCCCACCGCCTCTTTCAATCAACCAAACCCAATTAACTTATAGGTAAACGGGTTAACGGGTTTGGGGGTTATTGGGTTCCCCCAATAGAGTTATTGGGTTTGGGTTCTACCCAAACCCAATAAAGGAGGAGGAGCAGCAGCAGCATGTGCTGCTGCTTGCTCGGGTGCGGGCCGGCCGGCCTGCCGGCGGCGGTCCCGGCCGCCGGTGGCGGCTCAGGTTGGGCCGAGGAAAGGAGATAGAAAGAGAGTGAGGAGAAAAGGAGGAAGAGAAGCAGCATCACAGGAGAAGAAGAAGGAGAAGAAAAAGAAGAAAGAAAAAGAAAAAGAAGAAGAAGGGGAAAAGGGGGGTGGTGGCGCCGGCCGGGGACGCCCGCCACCGGCGGCGCGTCGGGCTGGGGGCGGCAGCGCCTGGGCGGCGCTTGGCTGGGCGCGGGCTCCCTCTGGCCTGGAACAGAGTGGAAGAGAGGGAGAGAGGGAGCTATGGAGAGAGAGTTAGAGAGAGGGAGAGAGATTGAGAGAGAGTTTTAAAGGGGGAGAAAGAGTTAGAGAGAGGGGGGTTTGTGAGAATTAGAGGGAGTTAGGAGAGAGAGAGAGAGAGGATTTAAAGAAGGGGGAGGCGGTGGAAAGAATGGCGGTGGAGGAATCGTCCAGAGAAAGGAAGAAGGGGAAAGAAAAAAGAAAAGAAAAGAAAAAGTATTTAAATAATTAAACTACTATTATTTAATGGCCCAAAATTCGACTAGTTCCGAAGGTGCCCAAAAATTACAGAAAATAGAGAATATTAGCCTGAGATGTAATATGAAAACGGTTTGCAGAAATTCTGTCTGATTTGCAAATTAAAAATCCTGGAAGATTTCGCTGATACCAGGCGACACCGGTTTGGCCGGATTTTCGATAAATTCAGAAAAATCTCCAAAAATACCCTAACGTAGATAACACGATTCTAAGGCACATGATGAAAGCGGATCCTCAAAATATAACTTCATTTGTGAATTAAAAATCAGAGATCTGCTTATCGGTATCGGTCGACACCGACAACAGAGCTTTTCCAAAATAATTCAGAAAAATTTCAGAAAATTCCTGAAAAATCTAAAATATTAGAAAATGATTTTTGAAACTGAAATTAGCTCAATCGGAGGTCAAATCAATTTTGTACGTCGTATCGCGTACTGATACTGTGATACTTACATCGGGGATCAGGGGGTTACATTTCTCCCCACCTTACAGAAAATTTCGTCCTCGAAATTTCAAATTAGGTGTGAGAATAATATTTCCAGCCCTAAAGCCTAAATGTTACGGGTCCACGACACTTCCGCTGCGCACTCTGCTATCTATAAGGAACTCGATGGAGAAGTATGGTAGTAAACGAATCCTAACGAATGGGAAGCAAGACGATGCAAGGAAAGCGAGAAGGAAATCAGATGTTCTGGTGGACAACTGGAAGGAAGGAAGGAAAACACACGAGTCAAGGAATGAATTGTCAAGCTCATGGTATTCTTGTACTCGTTGCTGGAATCCCCAAATTCAGAGACAGATAAACTTTAATCTGCCTCTGCTTGTACTGTAGGTCTGAGCTCGAGGATTGACCCAGGTGGTTACCCACACCAGGTGTGAACCTAGGCTATGATACCACTCTGTAACGTCCCGATCCCGCAGGTACGGGGACGTTAAGGCGACGTACATACGCGGGATGAAAACACCCTCGCGCGTACATTAAGCCTCAGTACAGGAAACAGCCTCCCTATACACAAGAGTTCCAGCATTAAATAAGTACAAGAATACCTGCAGAAAGAGGTTAGTGATCATAACAGATAGGAAAACAGGGATAAATAAGATAATAGAAACAAATCACAAAGATACCTATAAATGATCTCGATGCTGAGTCTCCTATGTGAACCCAATGGACTATCTGACAAAACGATAACTCGGATCTCCAACCTGGGCACGCAAACTCAGGGTCGTCAGAAAGCGACCTAGTGAGTGGTAAAATGAAGAAGGAGGTAGTAATATATATTATAGTAATACAAACACGATACTAATATATAATACATGATTTTGTACTAGTGATACCATAGAATAAGCATATAATAAGCAGGAGAAATAGATAAACATGTCGTCTTATATTATCATCACTACCTAGCCGGTTATCATCGGGTCATGTCTATAGTCGTCTAGTCGTATCCAGTTTATATAATAAATACTGTTGTCTAGTGAAGACGTGATAGAAGTGAACATGCAGGTGGGCATATGCAATATGAACATGCAGGTGGGCATATGCAATATAACCACAATACTGTGTTGTGCATATACAGGAATGATGTCTGCAAGGTATACAGAAAACAGAATAGTGTTGGCCCAATGGCCTTCCACTCTAGTTTTGATGATGATCAACTCATGTAGTTATGTTTACTAATATTCTTGTGCTTCTAAGTTTCAGATCATTAACAGGATATTAGTTGGTGATTAGCTTCAACAAGGAGTTTAGAAGCTTTCCATGTTGATTCCGGTGCCAAAGCTTAAAGATCATACCTTTGCACTTGGAGGATCACGCGTTTGGGATCGAGTCTACTTGAAGATGAAGATCGTCAAGAAGACTTAGGTATCCTAGTTTAGATAGAGTTTTAGATCCATATTTGTAAAGCTTAGTTTAGTTGATATGCTCAAGTGAACACAAAACACACACGTTTTATGATTTGATATTTGGTTTTATGAATAGTTGATCAAAACAAGTTTACATATGTTATATGTATAGTAGATATTTTCTATTTATACATACATGCTTTAACTTGGTAAACAAACTTATTTTGATATCCCTATTCATGTTTTGGAAAAATCAAGTTTGACAAAATACAAGGTTTTATTTTTGATAAAATTTGCAAGACTCAAAAATGAATTGATATGTTGATATATTGTCTTGAAATTTTTATCACTTGTTTGAGTTTCAACATAAAATGATAAAATAAGTTTTATGGAATTTTCAGAAATGATAAAAGGTTTTTATAAAATATTTTTTCAAAATTTTCTGACCTTGTTTTGTGCTGACAGGCTGGTCGGTCGACCGCGACGGTCGACCGCACCAAGGGCCGGTCGACCGTTGCGGTCGACCGACGTGCACAGACGTGCACGTCTGTTAGGCACAGACACGGTCGACCGGGACGGTCGACCGAGTTGAGAGCTCTGCTCTCGGGTTTTCTCGGTCGACCGGGCCGGTCGACCGCTGTTGCCCAACGGTCATAATTCTGACCGTTGGCGGTCGACCGGCAGTCTGTCAGACTGCCAACTCAGCCTAACGGCTAGTTTTGTATAGGGGCTATATAAACCCCATCTCTTTGGGGATTTTAGCCAAGTTTTTCAAGAGAAAAATTTTCAGTTTTCTGAAGTGTTTAAAAGAGTTTTCAAAAGAATTTTAAGTGCAAAAACTTCTCATCTTTATTGTTTTAGGGTTTTTGGAAAATCAAAGAAAAATAGGTTTTTGGGATTTTTGCTTAGATCTTCAATTCTATCATATTGCAAGTATTTTCCCAAAGATTTTTCTTTGTTGCTTGTTTCCAAAAACACTTGTTTTCCACACTTGAGCTATCTTCTATCCTAAACTATTAGGATCTTGTTTTTGTGGAAAAAGATAAGAGAAAAAGAAAGAGAAGTGTTTGAGGTTGTTTGTTGTAAACCTCATTGTTGTAAACACCCTTATACTTGTGAATCCCTCTTCGGTAGAGGTGATCGGGTGATTGTGTTGTGGATCCCTCTTAGGTAGAGGTGATAGTGTTTGGTTGTGAGCCTCTTCGGTAGAGGTGTGTGGATTGGTTGCTGTATTGGCTACGGGCCTATCCCTCGGTTGTGAGGTGGTTGTTTGAGAGAGGAGTTTGGTACTCCTAGAGTTGTAAGAAATCCTCTTTGGTAGAGGTTCCCTCGGTGGGAGTTGAGATAGTGGAAATCTTACACGGTGGTGTAGGCGGGGATGTAGAGCAAGGTGCTCGAACCTCGTAACATATCTTGTTGTTAGCATTTGCTCCATTGTCTCTCTAACCCTCTCTCTTTATATTGTGCAAAGCATCATAATTCATATTGCCATATCATATCTATTTGCTTGTGTTGTGCCTTGCATTTTCATATTGTCATATCTATTATATGCTTGGCTTGATTGTGTGTATTTCATATTGCTTGGATTGCTTGTGTGTGTGTGCCTAACTTATACTCATCCAACAAGAGCTTCACATAGCACCTCAACCCATTTCAAGGGGAATCAAGGGGAGTTAGTCCAGAGCCTCGCAAGGGGAATTCGGCTACACTTGTTGTATTGTATTAGTTTGTGCATAATTTGCATTAGCTTCCGCATTTAGCGCACTTAGTTTTCATTTAGTTTCTTAGATTAGCACTTACACCTATTCACCCCCCCCTCTAGGTGTTTTTTCAATTGGTATCAGAGCTAGTGCTCCTGATACTTAGGCTTAACATCCTAGGAGTGATCCATTTGCTTGCTAATCTCATTTGCACATTCATATATAGTTTACCATGGACTTCATGACCCCTCCTAGCTTTGACCCTTCCAACATTGATGTTTGGAAGTATAGGATGTCCATGTACCTAAAGACCCTAGGTTTGCATGTTTTCCTTGCGGCCACCAAGAGATGTTATCTTGGTGATTGCAATCATATAGAGGCCAATGCACAAGCCCTAGAGGCCATTAGAAGCACTTTATCTAAAGATTATCTTTTATGTGTTTCTAACTTTGATTCCGCTTTTGTAGTGTGGAACAAATTGACTACCACCAATACCTCCAAGCTTCAAATCCAACAAGAAGAGGAATCTAGTGGAGAATCCGAACCACAACAATGCTACATGGTCCAAGGGAATGACTCCCTTGAGGTACATTCAGAATCCCACCTAGATAGTAATGATTGTGCTAGTTCTTCAAATGATTATGTTGATCCCCATGCCTTAAATGAAGAACTATCTATTGTGTGTGAAAAGTTAATAGAAAAATATAACGTGTTGAAAAAGAAAAGTCTAGATATTGAAAAAGAAAATAGATGTTTGCATTCTAGACTTGATTGTGTTTTGCAAGAGAAAGTTGAGGCCTATAATGAAAGGGATTCATTGAGATCTCAATTGGAACTTGCTTTAAAAGAAAATAAATTTTTAAAGTCTAAAAATGATTGTGAAACTCTTTTGAAGAAAAATGAAAATTTGTCTTCTAAAGTTGATTTTGTTTTAAAAGAGAATGTTGCTTTGAAAAACAAAATCATTTCTATTTCAAATGAGTTGAATGTTTGTTTAGATAAGAATATTGTTTTGCAAAATAAAATTGATGCACATGTTTGCCATGCTAGTGTAGCTTCTTCATCTAGTCTACCTAATGCATGTACCTCTTCTTCTAAAATTATTGATGATATTTGTATGTTAAAGAAGAGAATAGATTGTTTGGGCTCCACTATGAGCCAATGTGCCATGAACCACTCACGGTTAGAAACCTTGGTTCGAAAGAAACAAGTTCCATCCTTTATGCATGCACACCCATCACGGCATACACATGCTTCACACGGACACCATCAACACAAGTATGCTCATGTGTACACATGTACACATTGTGGCCGAAAAGGCCATCTTGCTAAATTTTGCTATGATCGTTTACATGTTGAAAATTTAGCCAAGAAGTTTGTTTGGGTTAGAGAAGGGACTAACCCCCATGGGCCCAAAAGAGTATGGGTACCAAAGACCACCCCTCCTATTATTTTTGATGTAGGTGTGGGCTCGCACATGACGTGAGAGTGATGACACCTTGGAGTGGATGCGTTCCGGACTTAAAGGAAATCTATTGGATGCATCACTTTCAAGGGAAGATTTGGTGGAGATGACCACCATGTTTTGGAGACAAGGAGAGTTGCTTCTTCGGTTTTGGTAACAATCCTTTACTCCCATTTATTGTTTACATGCTTTCCATGTTTTAATGTTTATAGCATGTTTTTGATGTCTATGGATTAGTATGTTCATTCCATGTTTATTAGATCCTTGACATACATGTATAGTATTTGAGACACATATGCTTATATGAACCCATATTTAGTGTTCTCACTTTTGTTTAAGCTATAATGTACATCATGAATCTAATACATGTGAATTTACATAGTAATCATGTTTTAGTTTTATCATGATGACTTTTATATTTGTTTTGATGCTTCATGTTTTGAATATATGTTTAGATGTTTGTTTTCATTAAGACTAGTTATATACTTGTACATAGAGTGGGCTACAAATAAATCTATATATGTTGAGCTTGATTGCTTATTTGAACCCATTAGATGTGCTAGTATAGTCTAGTTTTGATGATTCATACATTTCAAACTTGTATTCCATTTTTGGATTTGTTTTATGATTGTGTGTTTCACTTCATGTATATGTTTGTATTGCCAAACTTTAAGATATACATGTATACCCCTTGAGTCATTTGCCTTTCATGCAAATCTATATTTGGACTCAATTGTGTTTAGGGATATGTATGTATACTTCATGTTTGACAATTCATACATATACCTTAAAATGAAATTTGTTGTGATGAAAATTTAGTTTTTCATGTTTCATGTATTTATGTTTAACTTCATGTATATGTCTATCTAGTTCAAACTAATCTTATACATATACAGCTTTTTGAGCCACGTGCCTTCATGAATATACATTTAGTGGACTCGTTGAGTTTTGGATATGTATGTATATTTTAGCTTGTATTAGACATACATATGCCTTGAAGATTAAATAAGGAGTTTTATATGATTTTTCATGTTTTTGATGGAATTATGTTTTAAGGAATAATTGAGCTTAATGAAATATTTTTCATGATTATGATCTTCACATATTATTTGTACACTCATATCTTTTGCTCATGTTTTGTTTCTCATGAGTTATGCTTTATTGGTTAGAGTGATGATTATCATGTGAATTTCAATTTTGTTTTATTCCTTACTTGAAGGATTTCGTGCTAGTTAACAAGTTTTTCATTTAACTAGTTGCGGTGTTCTTCATTTTGGTAGTGATTTTCAAACAAAACTACATTTTCAAATCTATCTTTGAAAACCCCTACTTTCCAAGGGCGGTAGGATGGGAGATCATGTTCATGTATGCCCTAAATTGAAAATCTTTAAAATTTGAATTATGATTGGGTGGTAGATAATATGATGTATACACTTGAACTTATTGTTATATCAATTGGTATCATTGAACTCTTTCAATTGGTATCATTTTGATCTTCTTGTATACTCATATATGTTTTGTATGTATGTATGCTTTAAATTCCAAGTATATCAATTTCGATTGGTATCTATTTTTCATACATATATATGTTTGTGTTTATGCTAGTGCTTGAGTTTCAATTTTGTTTAAATTGATTACTTTTGAATTGTTATCAAGACTATGCATGACTTTAGTTTGTATTTTATAAAGGGGGAGAAAATTTGATTTTGTATTTCAATTGGTATTTGTACTCCCACTCTTTATGATTAAAAGTTGTTATTTTAAACATATGATATCAACATCAAATTATATGTTTTTAAAATGAACAATTCTTACTATTGGTATCAATGTCTCTATGTAAAATCTTTTCAATTGGTTAAACATAACAAATTTTGAATACTTTTAGTATCAAGATTCATGTTTTAGGAATTCAAGATTTATGTTTAATTACAATTGGTATCTCATATGTTGTTTAAAGAATATATTCAAAGTTTTGATTTGTATTTCCTATATGCAAGGAGAGCTTAACATCTCTCTTACATATAGATTCATGTTGAGTATATTATAAATTGAGGAGCTTGACAACTCTTCTTTATATGATATACGTGTGTAGGGGGAGCTTCACATCTCCTCTTATGCATTACATAATATGTGTTATGTGAATTGGGCCTTGTCATCCTTTCTTCATGTAATGCATGTGTGTAGGGAAGCTAACTTAGCGTCTTCCTCTTCATGAATGTATATAGCATATAACATATATTGATCCTTGTTTATTGGTATCAAGATACTTCATTGACATATTTTTTAATTGATATCATGTTTGTAGTCACCCCTTATTGATTTTTTTTTGTTTTAGACAAAAAGGGGGAGAACATTGTTTGCATTGTTTTGATTGACAAAAAGGGGGAGAAAGATTTTTACCCCTCATTTTATCTATGGTTTTGATTGTTTACCCCTTTGTTGATTATTGACAAAAAGGGGGAGAAGTATTTGAGTTTTATATGCATGCTTATGTTTTATATGCATATATTATGTTTTAATCTCAAGAATATTAAGTTTAATTGATATATAGAGTTTGCTTTGTAATTGGTATCTAGAGCTTATTTTGTTTTGAATATTCCATTTGATATCTAGAACCATTTATTGTTTATGCATATGCATGTTTCATATTTAATATTCATTGCATATATTTATTGTTTATCCCTATGCATGAGTTAAGGGGGAGCTTCCTTGAAGCTTAACTTTAATCCATGCATATATAACTCCATGAGTTTTGTCATCATCAAAAAGGGGGAGATTGTTGGCCCAATGGCCTTCCACTCTAGTTTTGATGATGATCAACTCATGTAGTTATGTTTACTAATATTCTTGTGCTTCTAAGTTTCAGGTCATTAATAGGATATTAGTTGGTGATTAGCTTCAACAAGGAGTTTAGAAGCTTTCCATGTTGATTCCGGTGCCAAAGCTTAAAGATCATACCTTTGCACTTGGAGGATCACGCGTTTGGGATCGAGTCTACTTGAAGATGAAGATCGTCAAGAAGACTTAGGTATCCTAGTTTAGATAGAGTTTTAGATCCATATTTGTAAAGCTTAGTTTAGTTGATATGCTCAAGTGAATACAAAACACACACGTTTTATGATTTGATATTTGGTTTTTATGAATAGTTGATCAAAACAAGTTTACATATGTTATATGTATAGTAGATGTTTTCTATTTATACATACATGCTTTAACTTGGTAAACAAACTTATTTTGATATCCCTATTCATGTTTTGGAAAAATCAAGTTTGACAAAATACAAGGTTTTGTTTTTGATAAAATTTGTAAGACTCAAAAATGAATTGATATGTTGATATATTGTCTTGAAATTTTTATCACTTGTTTGAGTTTCAACATAAAATGATAAAACAAGTTTTATGGAATTTTCAGAAATGATAAAAGGTTTTTATAAAATATTTTTCCAAAATTTTCTGACCTTGTTTTGTGCTGACAGGCTGGTCGGTCGACCGCGACGGTCGACCGCACCAAGGGCCGGTCGACCGTTGCGGTCGACCGACGTGCACAGACGTGCACGTCTGTTAGGCACAGACACGGTCGACCGGGACGGTCGACCGAGTTGAGAGCTCTGCTCTCGGGTTTTCTCGGTCGACCGGGCCGGTCGACCGCTGTTTCCCAACGGTCATAATTCTGACCGTTGGCGGTCGACCGGACCGGTCGACCGGCAGTCTGTCAGACTGCCAACTCAGCCTAACGGCTAGTTTTGTATAGGGGCTATATAAACCCCATCTCTTTGGGGATTTTAGCCAAGTTTTCCAAGAGAAAAATTTTCAGTTTTCTGAAGTGTTTAAAAGAGTTTTCAAAAGAATTTTAAGTGCAAAAACTTCTCATCTTTATTGTTTTAGGGTTTTTGGAAAATCAAAGAAAAATAGGTTTTTGGGATTTTTGCTTAGATCTTCAATTCTATCATATTGCAAGTATTTTCCCAAAGATTTTTCTTTGTTGCTTGTTTCCAAAAACACTTGTTTTCCACACTTGAGCTATCTTCTATCCTAAACTATTAGGATCTTGTTTTTGTGGAAAAAGATAAGAGAAAAAGAAAGAGAAGTGTTTGAGGTTGTTTGTTGTAAACCTCATTGTTGTAAACACCCTTATACTTGTGAATCCCTCTTCGGTAGAGGTGATCGGGTGATTGTGTTGTGGATCCCTCTTAGGTAGAGGTGATAGTGTTTGGTTGTGAGCCTCTTCGGTAGAGGTGTGTGGATTGGTTGTTGTATTGGCTACGGGCCTATCCCTCGGTTGTGAGGTGGTTGTTTGAGAGAGGAGTTTGGTACTCCTAGAGTTGTAAGAAATCCTCTTTGGTAGAGGTTCCCTCGGTGGGAGTTGAGATAGTGGAAATCTTACACGGTGGTGTAGGCGGGGATGTAGAGCAAGGTGCTCGAACCTCGTAACATATCTTGTTGTTAGCATTTGCTCCATTGTCTCTCTAACCCTCTCTCTTTATATTGTGCAAAGCATCATAATTCATATTGCCATATCATATCTATTTGCTTGTGTTGTGCCTTGCATTTTCATATTGTCATATCTATTATATACTTGGCTTGATTGTGTGTATTTCATATTGCTTGGATTGCTTGTGTGTGTGTGCCTAACTTATACTCATCCAACAAGAGCTTCACATAGCACCTCAACCCATTTCAAGGGGAATCAAGGGGAGTTAGTCCAGAGCCTCGCAAGGGGAATTCGGCTACACTTGTTGTATTGTATTAGTTTGTGCATAATTTGCATTAGCTTTCGCATTTAGCGCACTTAGTTTTCATTTAGTTTCTTAGACTAGCACTTACACCTATTCACCCCCCCCTCTAGGTGTTTTTTCAAATAGATGCAATGCAGAACATGCGTCGTATGCCACCACAAAAAGAGTAACATGTACCAGGCAAAGTAACAAGTATACATGTAACATAATATCGGATAAATGATCAGGAACAGTAACAAGATAGTATACATGTATCAGGCAAGTCATGTCATTTATACAATAGTAGCAATCAGTACCACCTGGTATTTTAATCACTCTCTTCCAGTGTCCCATACCACTGGTAGTCATACTGGAGCCCGTACTCCAGTCGAACCCATCCGGACATGGCCTATGGGTACCATTATCCAAACGAGAGAGTGACTAAATAACAAGTGTTCCCGACGTCACTATTGTGTATACTGTTTTATTATGTTAATTGGAAACCCATAGTCGAGGAGCTCTTATCGGGTAGGTGTATCTCGTGCATACCCGAGATCACGGCCTTAAACAAACCCCTGGCTGCTGAGACCAGGGCCCTCTGCTAAGAGGGGAACAATAATCAAGTAACGGGAGCTCATGGAGCAATTAGTAGGTAGCACTACCGTCCCCTGTAGTGGGAGAACAATATGGATCCAGTACATCACCCGATAAGATCTAATCAATCGTCAAGTCTCCCCCATACCCAAGTTAGCTTTATGATCTGATATGTCAAGTATACAATGTAACAAGAACAAATACAGTACATGATACGGGTAACATGATAACAGGACATGAGAGCTGTTGATATGCGATATGTGGAATTCCACATTTATTGTTCCTGTTTCCCGTTATATTGTTCCCGTTTCCCGTTATATTGTTCTATGCTATCAACAAAGCTCAGGTCCTATTATCATGTTACCCGTATCATGTACTGTATTTGTTCTTGTTACATTGTATACTTGACATATCAGATCATAAAGCTAACTTGGGTATGGGGGAGACTTGACGGTTGATTAGATCTTATCGGGTGATGTACTGGATCCATATTATTCTCCCACTGCAGGGGACGGTAGTGCTACCTACCAATTGCTCCATGAGCTCCCGTTACTTGATTATTGTTCCCCTCTTAGCGGAGGGCCCTGGTCTCAGCAGCCAGTGGTTTGTTTAAGGCCGTGATCCCGGGTATGCACGGGATACACCTACCCGATAAAAGCTCCTCGACCATGGGTTTTCAATTAACATAATAAAACAGTATACACAATAGTGACGTCGGGAACACTTGTTATTTAGTCACTCTCTCGTTTGGATAATGGTACCCGTAGGCCATGTCCGGATGGGTTCGACTGGAGTGCAGGCTCCAGCATGAACTACCAGTGGTATGGGACACTGGAAGAGAGTGATTAAAATACCAGGTGGTACTGATTGCTACTATTGTATAAATGACATGACTTGCCTGATACATGTATACTATCTTGTTACTGTTCCTGATCGTTTATCCGATATTATGTTACATGTATACTTGTTACTTTGCCTGGTACATGTTACTCTTTTTGTGGTGGCATACGACGCATGTTCTGCATTGCATCTATTCTGTTTTCTGTATACCTTACAGACATCATTCCTGTATATGCACAACACAGTATTGTGGTTATATTGCATATGCCCACCTGCATGTTCATATTGCATATGCCCACCTACATGTTCACTTCTATCACGTCTTCACTAGACAACAGTATTTATTATATAAACTGGATACGACTAGACGACTATAGACATGACCCGATGATAACCGGCTAGGTAGTGATGATAATATAAGACGACATGTTTATCTATTTCTCCTGCTTATTATATGCTTATTCTATGGTATCACTAGTACAAAATCATGTATTATATATTAGTATCGTGTTTGTATTACTATAATATATATTACTACCTCCTTCTTCATTTTACCACTCACTAGGTCGCTTTCTGACGACCCTGAGTTTGCGTGCCCAGGTTGGAGATCCGAGTTATCGTTTTGTCAGATAGTCCATTGGGTTCACATAGGAGACTCAGCATCGAGATCATTTATAGGTATCTTTGTGATTTGTTTCTATTATCTTATTTATCCCTGTTTTCCTATCTGTTATGATCACTAACCTCTTTCTGCAGGTATTCTTGTACTTATTTAATGCTGGAACTCTTGTGTATAGGGAGGTTGTTTCCTGTACTGAGGCTTAATGTACGCGCGAGGGTGTTTTCATCCCGCGTATGTACGTCGCCATAACGTCCCCGTACCTGCGGGATCGGGGCGTTACAGTACCTCCTCCTTCATTTTACCACTAACTAGGTCGCTTTCTGACGACCCTGGGTTTGCGTGCCCAGGTTGGAGATCCGAGTTATCGTTCAGGCAGCTAGTTCATTGGATTCACATAGAAGACTTTACCATCGGGATTCCTTCATAGGTATCTATGTGCTTTGTTCTTGTTATCTCCTTTATTCCTGTATTTCTATTTGTTATGATCACTAACCCCTTTCTGTAGGTATTCTTGTACTTATTTCCTGCTGGAACTCTTGTCTATATGGAGGCTATGTCCTGTACTGAGGCTTAACGTACGCGTGAGTGTGTTTTCACCTCACGTATGTACGTCGCCATAACGTCCCCGTACCTGCGGGATCGGGGCGGTACACTTCTCAGAGACACGAGACCCGCTCTCTATGACAGAACGCGGGACTCAGAGAGTCCGCATTTCCCAAATGTCACTGGCCGAACACGATAATCAGCAACGCGAGGTTCGCGTCTCTTCTCAGCAGATGCACGAGACCCGCATTTCAAAGCCAAAACGCGATAGGCACATTCATTCTACAGAACGTGAGCTCCACGTTTCTCAACACTGCGTTTCATATTTGCAACTCAAGGATAGGTTTCAGAAGCTGAAAAGCCCTCGAAAACTCGAGGCTAGTCTTTTCGATCCCCTCCGACGAATCTAAAGGATTATCTGACAAAGAGGAGGAGTGCCCATCAAATCGCTCCATGATGTTGCTGTGAACAGCTCATCATAACAATGCTCTCTGAATGTCACTGCAGCTCACATATAAGCAAGCAGTCAATGTTCAGACGGTTATCATCTACGTCAGCCTCCCAATCGACTAAAAGGCGTCATTCCTGCACAAGGAGAACTTTCTCTGATACGGAGTATCCTAAAGTCACTGCAAACATAGCGGGTCCAAGCACTACGCCAAGCAGAAGTAAGAAACAACAGCAAATAGTCAGCTCTGATGAGTCTAACGCTGAACCGGAAGAAGTGTACCGGTATACCCGTACTCGAACTGGCATGGTAGCCCCAGTTGACTACAGTGCCCTAACTCGGAGCATTGAAGTAAGTGAATCGCACTCTCCCATTTTGGAATCACAGGCCTCGAACTCTTCTGTAGAGAAGGAAGCATTCGCGTATATGATAAGCACTCTTGAGGAGATGGCCAGGCGCTTTGAACAGCAAGCCCAGGCCCAGAGGGAACAACTCTATATGATTTGCGCCCAATAAGAATCTATCGATACCCTCAAGCAGATGATTTCACAATTGCTTGAGGGCAGGAGAAAGCAGAAGGCCAAGCCTCCTTCTAAGAAGTCTAAGGACAAATGGAAGGAAGGGGAGAGCTCATCTTCTGTGCATACGGAGGAGGAGGAACAGTCCAACTCCGAGTCGTCCAAGTCTCCGTCCGAAGAGGGAGGCAATTCAGAGAATAGGAGCACTCATTCTAAAAGGATGAATAAACTAGAAAAGCGTCTTAAAACCCTCGCCAATCGGAAAGGCCTCCAAGAAGTAGGAGTGGTCCAGCCGTACCCGGCTGAGTGGGGTCTTGTCCCGTACCCTCCTAAGTTCAAAGCTCCGACCCTACAGGCCTTCGACGGCAAAGGGTCACCGAACCAACACATCTACTACTTCAAGTCTCAGACAGGGAACGTAGTAGCAAATAATGCCATCTTGGCGCGTTTATTCATTGACACTCTGAAGGGACTCGCCTTCGAATGGTTCATGAAGCTCCCAGAAGGCTCCATTAAGAACTGGGTGATCTGGAGAAACTTTTCCTTACACGCTTCTTCGAAGACGACTCGAAGATTACCATGCCAACTTTCCTGGCGACGAGGCAACAAAAAGGAGAGTCGGTTAAAGCATTTGTGGAGAGATTTTGGAATATGGCACTCCGATGTCCTAGCGGTAGACCAGGCCACCTGGTGGAAACATGCCGTCACAATTTACAGACCTCACTTCTAGCTCAGATAGGAGTTGCTGAAAGCCGTACTTGAAAATAGTTAGTCCAGCAGAGCGAACAGGCAGAAGAGATTGTCGCCAGGGTTAAGGCAGAAGAACAAGCGCAGACTCAAAAATTCGATAAGGTGTACGCCGGAAGTATTTTTCCAATCGAAAAGGAAGGACACATTGGCGACAGAGACGAAGTCTCCCGTCAAACCTCAGCCTACTAGAGGGGGTAGTTCTTCAAGTCAGTCGCACGCCAACAGGCAGTACTCCTTCAAGGACGAACATGTCGATTCGTTATTCAAGTTACTCAACAAGAGTAACAGATTAAATCTTCTAGAAGCTAGACGTCCCGAGGAGGTCGGCAAGACCGACAATCCCAACTACTGCTTGTATCACAGGATGCTGGGGCACCCTACCAAGAGCTGTTACATCTTCAAAGGCATCCTTCAAATTTTGATTGATGCAGAAGTACTCAAGTTCCGCCCAGAGCAGAAGAAAGTGACAGCTAAAATGACGTCGTTTCTTCAGTTCGGGGTACAGCCTCCAACGCCAGCCGGAATAGTTCCCATCCCGAAAGGGGAACTAAGAGTGCTCAATATAGACCCACATCACCAACAGGAGAGAGGTCTCGTACCTGTTCCTACTCCTTAGGGAGAAATAATGTAGATTCATCCTGACCTTGTGGAAGGCCAACAGTGGACTACTGTTACCAACAGGAAGTCTAAAGGGAAAGCAAAAGCTTCGCCTTGCAATGTGGTGTGTGCTTCTTCCAGGGAAGCAGAGACTGATATCCCCTCACTAACCGACTCGGAGGAGGAGACAATCGTCTTTCCTGCAGAGCTGAATGCACCGCTCGTAGCTGAAACTCGTTCGGGTCAGTCGTATTTGAAGAAATACGATGAGATGGTGGCAAATCTACCTAAACTCATCTCTGAGCTGACCAAGCAATCCACGAAGCAACCCATGGTGAAGCAAAAGGAGATTCGGTATGCCAAGGCCCTCCGGAAGAACAAAGCGAAAGGGACTCCAGTACCTTACCGCTTTGATGTTTTGGCTCAACTGGCCAACATCCCGACCAGGATCACCTTTTATGAACTCCTGAGACTATCAAAGTCAACAAGAGAAGCTTTGAGAGAAGTTTTAGCTGATGCTGAGGTCTTTATGGCCCGGATTCCGGCTGAACCACAAGCGAAAGATGAAGAAGACTGCCTCCACGCTTCTCAACGTACCCCCTACATCACCTTCACGCCAGACGACATGCAAGTTAAGGGGAAACATGATAGGCCCCTATACTTCACAGGGTATATTGGATCGTCTGAAGTTAGGCGCATTCAAGTAGATCCAAGATCCGCGTTGAGCATTATGCCCCGCCGGGTCATGCAGCACTTGGGAATCCCCACTCACCGATTGAGCGCCACCCAAACTACCATTTATGGTTTCAAAGCCAATGGTACACGCCCAATGGGGAAGATTAAACTCAAATGTCAGATTGTGGACCTAAAATCTGAAGTGACGTGCTATGTGATTAACGCCGACACTTCATACAATTTGCTGCTGGGACGACCGTGGATTCATCGCAACTCCATCGTTCCCTCTACTCTCCATCAAGTCATGAAGTCTATTGACGAAGATGAAAAAATCTGAACGTTGATCGTCGAAAGGCATCCATTCAAGGGGTAGAGAACTACTTCACGAACTCTCTCCTATACCAAGATTCTCTGGAGATGAACGAGAATCCCCAGCCAGAAGAACCAGATTCTGGTAATGAAGCTGATATTGAACCCGAGGCAGAAGAAGAATATCTTTGGGAGCTGAACCCACTTGTAACGAGCATAAATAAGCTCGGTGTCAATAGCACCGCTAATGATGTAGGCAAGTAGTATATTAATAAAGAATTAGATTTGGCTTACCTTTCTGTGTTTGCTTCTGATTATGTACCGTCAGATACTAGTACCGATGTAGGTAATGACCCTTGGTCGTCAATAGATACCCTAACATCATTGCATGTACCGGTGAGGTCATCCCTCACGGCATATCAGGCATCAGTGATGCGCAATAATCTTTCTTCGAGATCCCAGCAAGACGCAAAGGCCAAAGACCGATCCTTTTCGGAAGAGTCGAGTCCAAATCAATGACTCGTGAAGACTCAGAAATTGAGAATGAACCTCCTCGATTCTCTCATTATGAGCCAAATGTACTCAGAATGATGGAAAACATGGGGTATGACCTGACAAGTGGTCCTGGCTTGAACTTTGGCAAAGAAAGAAAAACACTGCTTCGATCCTTCGTTCCAAAAGGGAAAGCCCCTGATTATTATCACCGAAGTCGCAGGGGGTTGGGCTATATGTCAACTCCAATCCCGTCAGCCTCTGAGTCTGAAGAGTCATTATACCATAATCACTCGTCAGGCACGTCATCATGGGAGTCAGATGTCAGTGTCGGCAGCATTTTCAAAAAACTTTCAGTAAACATGGCTTCAACAAGCCACCCGAAAAATGGAGATGAAAAAATAATGTAGTCGGATACAGATCCTTGGATCAAACACCTAAACACTCTCTGAGATATTCACTTCGAACAACGTGAACCACCCGCAGAGGATAAGGTCACTCAGATCAATCCGGGAGGTGAGGCTAACCCTAAGCCTATCTTTATAAGCGAAAGCTTATCACCCTCCGAGAAGGAAGATCTAGTATCTCTTGTGCGGGAGTATATAGATATTTTCGCTTGGAACTTCGAGTATATGCATGAGCTTGATCCTCAAGTGGTTATGCATCGCCTCAACATCAATCCGAATGTGAAACCTGTCAAGCAACAGCAGCGATGGTTCCGTCCAGAGATAGTGGAAGCGATCCAGTCGGAAGTCAAGAAGCTTATAGACCCCAGTTTTATCAAGGAGGAACAACACCCTGATTGGGTAGCCAATATTGTCCCCGTTACCAAGAAGAATGAGAAGATCCAGGTTTGCATTAATTTCTGTGATCTAAATGAGGTGTGTCCTAAAGATGAGTTCCCTCTTCTAATCACGGATGTTATGATTGACAATACGTATGGGTTTGAACAGATGTCTTTCATGGATGGATTCTCAGGATACAATCAAATTAAGATGTACCCTGACGATGAGAAGCATACATCTTTCAGGACGCCATTAGGGGTATATTGTTATACTGTCATGCCCTTCAGATTGAAGAACACGGAGGCAACATATCAGAAAGCTATGAATGCAATTTTTCACGAGCATATACGCAAAACAGTGTAATGCTACGTAGCTGACATTACGGTGAAAAGTCGTGCCAAAGGTGA
Organism: Agave tequilana; assembly: GCA_038442645.1. Classification (NCBI taxonomy): domain Eukaryota; kingdom Viridiplantae; phylum Streptophyta; class Magnoliopsida; order Asparagales; family Asparagaceae; genus Agave; species Agave tequilana. The sequence goes on along the minus strand of JAVJIF010027998.1, from coordinate 13,089 downwards.
TCACATAGCAGATCTGAAGACGGTATTTGATATCATGCAAGCGCATCAATTGAAGATGAACCCTACCAAATCCTTCCTAGGGGTAGCCAGCAGTAAATTCCTAGGGTTTATTGTCATATCCAAAGGATTCCACCTCGACCCAGAGACAGTCCGCTCTGTCCAGGAGATGCAACCTCTAAAGAGTCTTAGGGAGCTTAGAGGATTACAAGGGCGTCTGGCATATATCCGGAGGTTTGTTTCAAATCTCTCAGGACGATGCCAACCCTTCACCAAATTGATGAAGAAGGGTGTTTCATTCATTTGGGATGATGCTTGCCAACAAGCGTTCGAGGAAATCAAGTGGTACCTCACGCAACCACCTGTTCTTACATCTCCGGTGTCAGAAAAAAATTTTCTGAATTATGTACGAGCGATGGATCATTCTTTAAGAGCTTTACTAGCCCAGAATAATGATCTGGGGCACGAGAAGGCAATCTACTATCTGAGTAGAACTATGATCGGAGCCGAGCATCGGTACAACCCGATTGAAAAAGAAAGTTGGCATTGGTATTCGCCGTCCAGAAAGTGCAACGCGACTTGGTGGGCCAAACCATACACGTTATATCAAAAGTCAATCCTTTAAGGTTACTTATGACGAAGTCATCATCACTAAATGGTCGATTGGCAAAATGGGTCATGTTGCTCTCTCAAAAAGTTGTAAAGGGACAAGCAGTGGCAGATTTCTTGGCTGAGCATCCAGATCTGAGGGCTACAAAATTTTATGAAGCTTTCCCTGAAAAGATCGCTGTAGTTTGCTTGACTCAGGCATCTTTTGAAGGACAGGTGTGGCAACTCTTCTTCGACGGAGCATCGAGAACAGACCCGCGAGGAAATATTGTAGCAGGAGTGGGGGTAGTTCTTGTCTCCCCATAGAACTACGTAATCCCTCATGCATTCTCATTAACTGAGCCATGTTCCAACAATGTAGCGGAATACAATACTCTCTTGATCGGGATGCAAATCGCCGATGAGATTGGCGTTAAAAATCTAGAAGCATACGGTAATTCAAAGCTCATCGTTAACCAGGTTCGCGAGGAATACGAAGTCAGACATGAAAACTTGGTAGCCTATCATAACGCAACTATTCACATGGCAGAGAGGTTCAGAAACTTCTACATCGACCATGTACCTCACCAGCAAAATGCGCATGCAGATGCACTCACACCTCTCGCTGCTTCCTTAGCTCTTCCAGCCGGAGCGGCAGAGAAAGTACTCTTCTACAACCATGACTTGTATTGTCCAAGATTTGCTTTTGAAAACAACAAAAAAACAAGAAGAGACCTTCAAAAAAAGAAGCTCTAGAGACTTCAACAGGTCTAGAGCTCAGGGATTAGCGATTTTCGTACATCGACTACGCATTGTACGACATTCTGCTTGATGACCTTAAAGAGACGGCTGCCATTAGAAGGAAAGCCTCTAAATTCTATTACAATGCGATTACAAGGGCACTGTATCTCCGATTGCGTGATGGAATCCTCCTCTGCTGCTTGTCATACAAAGAGGCACAGGAAATACTCAAAGAGGCTTATGACGACATGTGTGGAGCTCACCAACGTGGTCCAAAACTTGGAGATCGACTCTAAAGACTCGGATATTATTTGCCAAAGATGATCCCTGACGCCATCGCTTACGTTAAGCGATGCCATGCTTGTCAGATCCATGGTGACTTCATTCACCAGGCATCGGGACATCTTCGCCCTACAACTTCTTCCTAGCCATTGGAAATGTGAGGAATGGATGTGGTAGGTCCTATCAGCCCACCTTCATCCAAAGGATATCGGTTTATCTTAGTCATAATTGATTACTTCTCTAAATGAGCTGAAGCTATCCCCTTAAGGGAGGTAAAGACATCTGACGTGATCAAGTTTATTAAACATCACGGGGTCTACCGCTTTGGTGTTCCACGACGGATTGTCCATGATAATGGGCCTCAGTTCGTCAGCCAAGCCTTTCAAAGATTCTGCAACAAGTTCAGGATCCAGAGTGTGTCTTCAACAACATACTACCCAGCCGCTAACGGCCTTGCAGAAGCTTTCAATAAGACCATTGGAAAACTTTTCAAGAAATTCGTCTCGAAGAGTCAACGTGACTGGGATGATAAGTTAGGTGAATGCTTATGGGCTTATCGTACAACAGTGAGAACCCCGACGAAAGCTACACCGTTCTCTTTGGTATACGGGTGTGAAGCCATACTTCCATTAAAAATTCAGATCCCATCTCTACGCGTTGCCCTGACAACAGAGATGACAAATGAGGAGAAGCGTCGACTGTGACTCCAGGAGCTGAAGGTTTTAGACGATAAACGCCTGCAAGCTCAATAACAAATCGAGCCCATCAAGCTCGAATTACCAGAGCCTTCAACAAGAAAGTCAAGGAACAGACTTTTAAGAAAGGTGACCTTGTCTTAGCCGTCAGAAGACCCATGATGATGATGCATAAAACCAAAGGAAAATTCCAGCCTAAATGGGAAAGACCGTTTGTAGTGGAGTCGGTTTACTCAAATGGAGCATACCGCCTTATAATCTCAGATGGTGATACGCTCATGATGTCGATCAATGGCGGATTCTTGAAGAAGAACTATCCTTGATAGGATTCATCCCCTGATCAGCTTAACATTACACCTCTGATCAAAACTTTCAGATCTAAGATGTTTGGAAGAACGCCAATGAAGAGCTTCTTTCTTTCTTCATTGGATCACATTACAGTCGATCAGTGTCGAGCCGATCGAATGGTGGTTATATCATGATGCATGATGTAAATATTGAAGAAGAAATAAAGTGCGAAACTTCAGTTTTAGCCTTGTTACTCTTCTCTAGTTTATCTATGAACCTCTGATGCCTCCAACGGTTAAGGAAAGAGGAAAACATTGGCTTTTAAGTCCAACATAAGTTCTCAAAAACTCATCATGCTGAGGGTAATAGCATGGTTAGCCCAACTCAAACGGTAGTTAGTAAAGGCATACCAAATCCGTTGATAGCTGAGGGTTTGCTAAAAGTCCTAAGGGACTTGGTCCCATCCTCTCCTCCAAAATCTCTTACCAATTCCCTCTCACGGAATAGTAGGACCACAAAATACATGTGTCCATTTTCCCGACGAAATGAGTAGAGACTTGTTACGTTAACTAGTAAACCTCTGACAAGTCATTTTCTCTTGATCTCCAGTGGTGTCAGTCAAGTTGACATTAAACATCTGGCAACAAAATCACTCAAATCTCCGTTGTTATGTTAATATTACACCTCTAACGGCGAACCTCTCATGCCCCTAGGAAATTAATGTTTGTCACGTTAATATTACACCTCTGACAATTCATTCCATTTTTCACCAAAATTCCTTACCAATTCCCTCCCATGGAGTGGTAGGTCCACAAGCTCAATCGCTGCTATGTTAATACTACACCTCTAACTGTGAAAAATTTCGATACTCCCCAACGAATACGAACTTCCACTTGTCACTCTCTTACATGGAGTCACAAGTCCTCAACTCTTGTCAAGTTAACACTACACCTCTGACATTCCAAACTTTACTTGTCGATTCTCGTCAATAGAATGACAAGTCCTCAAAATTGCTCATATCGCAAATCAACTCTTGTCGTGTTAACATCACACCTCTGATAAATTACTGTAAGTTTAATACCACACCTCTAACAGTGATTAAGTTGCTGCCAAGTTCAATATTAAACCTCTGACAGTCACTTTCTTCAGGCTTCCATATCGAAGCTGAGATGAACGATGCTAAGTTTAACATCACACCTCTAGCATCCAGTTCATTGTTAAGTTTAACAATACACCAATGACAATGACTTTTCCTCAGGCTTCCATATCGAAGCTGAGATGAGTGATGCTAAGTTTAACATACATCTCTAGCATCCAGTTCATTGTTAAGTTCAACAATACACCTATGACAATGACTTTCCCTCGAACTTCCGTATCGAAGTCGAGATGACTAATCCTAAGTTCAAAATTACACCTTTAGCATTACCTCCACTGTCAAATTTAACACTACACCTATGATAGTGGTATTTTCAGTTTTTCCAAACGAAACTGAAATTCTTATGGAGCTAAGTTAACATCACACCTCTAGCTCACATTCTTGTCAAGTTAATATCACACCTCTGACAAGATTTAATCTAACCCGTTAAGTTAATATCACACCTCTAACGGTAAAAACTTTCCTAGATCCCCAGTGGGTCTAGTCTTACTTGTTATTCTCATCAATAGAATGGCAGGTCTACTTAAAATCACTGTTAGGTTAATATCATACCTTTAATGGTGTTTCCATCAAATCCCCAGCTAAGTCTTAATTATGTTAATACTAAACCTCTGATGAAGACTCAGTCATAATCCTTTGCGGGTTGAAAATTTCACTTGTCATTCTCATTCATAGATTGGCAAATGCACTATTCTACTCCTGTCAAGTTAATATCACACCTCTGACAGTAATTTTTAAAATTCTTTAAATGGAAATTTTCAACTTTGACTTGCTAAGTTAAAATGTTACATTTCTAGCAAATCAAAGGTAATCACTTCTATTTGTCTGATTTTCAATACAAAAAAGAAGTCAAGACATATAAGAAGACAGAAAAAGTGTCACTTTTATTGATATTCAAAAATATGAAAGTGATATAAAATGCTCTCTTATACAATAAGATTGAGTGTTATAACAAAGGAGTACAAAAAAGTCCCTCTTACTCAGCGAAAGTTTGCACTCACTCCTCGAGAACACGAAACTCGTCCTCTTGACTGTGGCCGGTAACGGCAGATCAACTTTCTCTCCTCTTGAGAACAATGGTGTTTCTCGAGGTCGAAATACAGGGGAGCATTCAGGTTCCACCCGACCAACTGGTGCGAAGGTCTTCACAAGGCCGTAATTCATTGCTTAATGGGAAGCCCCACCACCAGAAAGTCATCCAATGAGCATGGATTTTTCGTCGCTATCACTTCTTTGAGTAAGATTGGTGAAGGGAGGATCCAAGACCTTACTGGTGACATTCCCTTTCCCGTGACCTTTAAATGCGCCATACTCATTACGATCAGGAAGGATCTGAGACATTACTAGTGCATCATGTCCAATAATGTCTTGAGGTGTATTGAGAACCACGCGGATCTTCCTCGCCCTTAAACAGAAGCTCTGACTTCCAAGTGCTCGCCAATCAAACAAGCTGGTCGTTTCATGTCTCCTTCAGTGGACGCAGCAAAGACGCTAGAACCAGCACCTTCGATATGGCCAAGACTTGCAAGAAAAAAACAAACAAAAACAACAAGGGTTAAAATTCTGCAAAGATAGAAAGCCAGAAGCACAAACACGGGGCTGAAGTCATGAACTCCAGACGCGGAGATAGCAAATATGGATTCGAATGCAAGCCGATGTTAGACTCGTGTCTGACAATTCAAACGCGAGACATATATTGGAGATGCAGACGCGGGCCTTAAAAACTTTATTAAGTTACTTCAGGTGCAGACAATGTGGATCCGCGTCTAGGACTTCAAGACGCAGAGTTCACCACACTCGCGTCTGAGACGCAGAGTTTGTCACATTCGCGTCCAGAGATCTCAAAGAGCAAACTTAAAATCTATTAAGTTAAAACCCCAAATGCGAGCTTCATATACAAAACTCGCGTTTCAAATTTCAAAACGCGGAGTTCATAATACTCGCGCCTGAAAATTTTGAGACTTAAACTTTGAAGTCAACAAGCTCGCGTTTCATCAGGTAACGCAAAAGGCGTGTTTGCAGAGCATGGGCGCATGAATCTCAAAGAAAGAGATTTCAAGAAGGGATCAAGAGACGAAGTCTCTTCATGACTGGTGATGGCAGAACTTCGAGAAACCGAGCCTTACCACGGCAAAAGCCATTTCTTATCGGAAGAAAAGTTCTCTAGAAGTTGGACTTCATTCGTTAAGGCACGACCATGAAAGCACTTAAAGCAATACTTTTTAATCTTGAAATCACTTAATAGTGGTAATCTTTGAAGAAGATTGAAAGAAAACATTGAAGCTTTGGGTTCTTTTTGTTCTTCGAACATATGCCCTTGAAGGGAAGGAGAACAATCAAGACGGAGTTCTTCAGAGCATATGCCCGCGAAGAAAAACAGTCAAGATGAATGACTGTTAAGAGGTTATGGCCTATTTATAGGCTCGCTAAATGGCCCGTAATTAATGGCATAAAAATCAAAGTCATTCTTAAAGGTCAAAATTAACAGCCTTAATTCCTATGCGAATATCAAATCCAATCTGGGTGAGACACGTGAATTTTTGCTCCGGGAAATCTCAAAGACGCGCGTCCCCAACTGTCAAACGCCGACTTAGTATTGAAAAATATAGCGAGATCTTCACGCCAAAATGCATGCGACACTTCGAAGGTCGTTTTCTGAAGTCCGCGTCCCTTCACAAGTCTAAAGACTGCGTCCCCTCCATCAAATTGAAGAATGCATGCCTGCGTTTCTAGAAGGTTCAGAGCCGCGTTTCTCTCAATGATTCAGAGCCGTGTTTCTCTTAACATTCAGAGTCGCATCCTCTCAACGAATCAAAGTCGCGTCCTCTCAACGAATCAGAGCCATGTTTCTCTCAACCGATCAGAGCCGCATCTCTTAAAAAGAATCAAAGCCGCATTTCATGGACAATGAGAAGTTCGCGTCTCCACCTTGAAGTCTGCGTTACTTCAACCAAGTAAGAGATGTGTCTCCACTTCGATGTTCGCGTCTCTCCTATGAATAAGACTCGTGTTTCTACTTCAGACGAGGTCCGCGTCTCTAAGGCAATATGACCTCCGTGGCTACAAGACTTGCGTTCAGTCTTTTCTTCTGCAATCAGTTCAACTGTACACTGGTAAAAGTAGATGACTATTTCTCCTGGTTCAACAGTACACCAACCACCAGCTCAGAGCACCGAGAAGGTCCGGACTACATATCCAGACACTCACAGCGATCATTTCTGGTAACAGTACACTCACGAAGATCAAAATTCAGACAAGAATAAGCTCAAGGTATCGCAAAAGATTGCCAGTCCAATATTGAGAGGTTACTGTTAGGAGAAAAATCTAAAGTATTTCAAAACTCGTCCCAATCAACCGCGGAGTTTTAAAAACTTTGGAGGGGTTCTGTAGACTGTCTAAAAATCACTGAGAATAAGTCATCAGAGAACAGAGTCTATACTCCAGACGCGAGGCTAATCAGAGCCACACGTGCAATGTCAAAATGTGGGGATTGAAGCCCGCGTCTCAACATCACTGCAATTCCAGGATGCAGACCTCGAACCCGCGTTTCAACGTCACTGCAGTGTCAAAATGCGGGGCTCGAAGCCCGCGTCTCAACATCACTGCAATGCCAAGACGCAGGTTCGAAGCCCGTATCCTAGCCATCATTACAATACCAAGACGCAGAGCTCGAAGTCTGCGTCTCAACATCACTGTAATGCCAAGACGCAGGGTTCGAAGCCCGTATCCTAGCCATCATTACAATACCAAGACGCAAAGCTTGAAGCCCGCGTCTCAGCATCATTGCAATACCAAGACGCAGAGAAGCCTGCGCCTCGATATCACTGCAGTGCCAAAACGCAAGATTCGAAGCCCGCATCTCAACTTCACTGCAGTGCCAAGATGCAGGGTTCGAAGCCCGCGTCTCAGCTTCACTGCAATGGCAAAATGCAGCGTTCAAAGCCCACGTCTTGACATCATTGCAATCTTAAGACGCAGAGCTTGAAGCCCGCGTCTAGCAGAGTTCGAAGCCTGCGTCTAGCAAGGTTCGAAGCCGGCATCCAACAACGCTATAACGCCAAAACGCGAGGCTCGAAACCCGCGTTTCAACTGTAGAAGAGCCCTGCGTTGTACTTGTAACCCTCATTATCGGGTCAGTTATCACCCACATAATGAGGGGAGTTAACCCCCATCATGGAGAGTTTTTAGTGGACAATTTTACCCCTAAAACTCCTATAAATAGCTCAATTTGCTATTGAAGATGGGTCGAAGGTTTTGAAGTCGGAAGTTTGGTCGGATTCTTAGTCAAATTCTAGTCGGATTGAATTGAGGTGGAGAAACACTGATAAAGAGTCCAACTCTTCTAACAACTTGCTGAGTACAAGTTTTTTCCTCAAGTCTCTTTGAGATTTCATTGGATAGGAGCTGCGCTACTCCGTCAATAGTCCGAAGAGAAGATTCTCAGAAGACACTGACGTTCACCCCCATCAACGGAAAACAAGATTCACTTTCCACCTCTACATTAAGAACCCAGCATTAAACAAAGAGAAGATTTGAGATTGAATATCTTCTCTCTCTTGTAATCGAGATTTTTGAGATTATTGTAATCTTTCATTGATTTAAGGAAATTTTACGATTCACATTCTTCAAATTTTTCCCGGCAAACAACTACACCAAGCACATGTAATATGATTGTGTGCTATGGTGAAGTAACTTCTTGAGCGCGTCATTTATTATGAGAGCGTACAAATCCTAGTCCACTCACGGGCTCATCGCACTTTGACCTGCTACCTCTTACTCGGCAAGCGATCCTTTTGCTCCCAGTTAAGGTGCACATCTGACTATACAAGATGTAAATAGATCTGGGTAATCTATTTCTTTGATCATGTAGCGACTTAGGTGCAATGCCCAGAGCGATCTTATCTTGATTCATTTCAAAGTGATGCTTTGAACTTGTTCATTGATGTTGCTCTTGATTATATTGATCGGTGCAGTTATAACCATTTGCTTCTCATCTAAGCTCATTGCCCATACAGTGTCAAGGGCGACTGTTTGTGTGAGAATGCCAGTTTTAACCTGCTTGACATGTCTGATTTCTATGCTTATTTAATTTCAAGTATCTCAACAGATTTTATGCACTAATGGATAAAAATGTAATTGATTGTTGTAATATCCCGCTCCCAGAATACGTACTTAGTTGCGTATTCAAATTTTTCGATCATATTTTTCGATTTACTTCCTGTATTTATTTTATATTATGAATTATTTATATAATCGTTTTTCCTTGGATCCGGATCCGTGAACTCGGAGTCAGCCCTAGTATGAACCGGGGACCCGATCCTAGGGTATTACTCGATTTGATCTTTTTGTTATTCAAATTTGACCGATTTCAGTTTAAAAATCATTTTCTAATATTTTAAATTTTTTATAATTTTTTAGAATTTTTCTGAATTAAATTGAAAATCTTCAAACCGGTGTCGACCAGTACCACTAACCGATTCTTAGATTTTTTATTTATAAATGGATTTGAATTTCTAGAAATAGGTTTCACATTATTTCTTAAAATCATATTTTCTATCTAAATACTTTTTCTGGAATTTTTCTGGAATTTTTCTAAATTTATCAAAATTCCAATGGATTTGGTGTCGGCCAGTATCGCTGGTTGATTCCAGGATATTTAGTTTACAATAAAAATTGAATTTCTAGATTCTACTTTTACATTATTTCTTAGAATCATATTTTTTAATATATTTTCTGGGATTTTTCAAAATTTATCAAAATCCGGCTGAACCGATGTAAACCGGTATCGACGGTTGATTTCAGGATTTTAATTTGAAAACCGGATTTTATTTCTGAAAACTAATTTCGTAATATTTTCTACTTCTGAATATTTTTGGGGATTTTTCTGCAACAGTCAATATTTTCTGACCTTATTATAATATTATATTTTTTGGAATCTTTCCTTTCTTTCTTTCTTTCTTTCTTTTCCTTTCTTTTCCCCATCACTTCACCGCCTCAACCAGCCCACTCCCCCCCACATGGGGGCCGGTCCCATCACCCCCTCGTTCCCATTAATCTCTCTCCCCCTTTTCTTTTTCCTTTTCTTTTTCTTTTTCCTTATCTTTCTTCTCCCTTCTCTTCTTCTCCCTTCCCTTCTTCTTCTTCTCCATCTCTTGGCCGGCTCTCAACCAGCCTCCCCTCTGGCGCTCCGGCCATCGTCGCCGGCGAGGGAGACTCCCCATCTCCGGCCATCTCCCACACCCCATTTCCTTCCCTCTCTTCCATCTCCGACACCAACATCAACCACAACCTCCATCTCCTTTTTTCTCTAAACTACCACCACCTTCTTCTTCTTCTTCAAATTAACCACCACCACCCTCTTCTCTACTCCAACTTCATCCCCACAACACCCTACTCCTTCTCCTCCTCTCATCTCCTTCAATTTCTCCACCACCACCCAAAAACAACCACCACCAAAACCATCAACTCCACCCCCTTTCTCCTTTCTCCCCTCTCTCTTTTGGGGTGGCCGGCGGCCACCCCTACCCACCGGTGGCCGGCGCCGCCCTGGCTCTGCCACCTGGCGCTGCCTGGCCGCTGGCCAGGCCGTGGGCCCCTTGGGGGGCGCGTGCGTGAGTAAGGGAGGGGGAAACACCCCCCCACTCTCCCCCTCTCTCACCTCTTTCTCTCTCTCTAACTGCCACCTCTCTCTCTCCAGATTCTCTCTCTCCTCTCTCTCCTCTCTTTCTCTCCAGCCCTTGTCCTTCTCTCTCTAGATATCCCCTCTCTACCTCTCTCTAGTCTTTCTCTCTCTAGATTTTACCCTTTCTCTCTCTAAAAATCTCTCTTTCTCTCTCTAGGTTTTTCTCTCTCTAGATCACTCTTTCTCTCTCTAAATAATTATATATATATTATATTATTTTTGGCGCATGCGCGAGTTCCTGGGATTTCAGAGTTTCGGCGTTTCCGGAGATTTAGGTGAGTGTTCTCGCCTTGATTTAGTTTTTTTCCCGCTTGGTCGGGTCGACGTGTAATTTATTATGTATTCATATGTATTTTGTATTAGGCGGTGCCCCTGTATTTGTATGTGACCGAGTGCTTATGATTGTACATGTATATGCCTGTGACGAATGCTTATATTAGGGTAGTTTACTTCTTGCACATAAACCATGCCTGTGATGTACTTTTTTACTACTTTATATCATGCGTGGCCGACCCTTCGTGGTCGTTAGCCTTCGGGCTCTCTACTTGGCCTCCGGGCGCTTTCAGCTTTTGGGTTTTCTACTTGGCCTCCGGGCCCTCTTAGCTTCTGGGCTTCTCCACTTCACGGTAGTGTAGATATTATCACGCTTGTATGTATGCTTGTGTGGTACTAACATCTCGTGCAGGTACTCTCGTACTGACTCTGGGTTTCTGCCAACTCCCAGGCTGGCTATCAATGGTTCTAGACCTGTACCCTTATGGGTTTCGTGGTAGTTATCGAGAGTGCGCTTAGACCTCGAGCGTACTTTAGTCTCCGGGCTCTCTCGCCCACTACCTCGGAAGAGAAGTGCACTCAGACCATCAGGTCTTTCAGCTCTGCCTGGTAGGCATGCTTAGCGCTCAGCGCTTTACCACTAGATTCGTCTAGGCGAGATGCTGCCGGATTTTTTACTCGCATTTTAAGCCGAGTCGTCCCGATAACCTCGCCAGGTGCTCTAATGTTAAACCTATTTGTTGTCCGTACCTTCAGCTACTCAGATCCGCTTGATTGTGCTCAGCGATTACTCTATCACTTGTCATGTACATACTTGTTATGTTAACACTTGACATGCTATTACTTGATACCTATCATTTACATGCTAGCACCTGTTTATATCATTTAACAACTGATGTGTTACCACCTGACACCTGACATGCTTCTACTTAACTCTTGCTTCCTGTTATGACATGACTTATCACATGCCTCCTGTCATATTAATACTTGACCTTTGATTATCACATTTACGGGAATCCTGTCCTATTATCCTGTATTATATATAGTGACCTGTTATCCTGTATTATATACAATGACTTGTACTCCTGTTATACATGTACTCATGTACTTCTGAATTCTTGATCATGTCCTGCTCCTGCTATCCCGTAAATTGATAATTACATAATATTATAAATAGACAACCTGCACCCGGTTCGGGGGAAACTGATGGGTCCTGAATAGTCATGTTTATGGTGGTCTTATCGAGTCACGCGTGGCCACATACTTGAGGGATCACCTAGCGGCCACCAGGATTCCGTGGGGTGTGCTGACACCCCTACTCCTGTTTATTCCTATCGAGTATGCACACGCCCTAGCCTATTTCTATGGGATCTGCTACTCTATTCCTATTCGGGCGTGCATAAGTCCCGGTACCTAGCGGTACGTTCCAGCTCAGCACCGGATACTCCTGAATCGTTGTCCCGAGCATGTACGGGGCCCATCCTAAACATGGTTCGTCGAACTTCATCAGTTTTCAAATAACTTGCTCTATAAGTTGTAAGTGAAAGTATGTGAAATGGGACGCATACTATGCCTACAACTTAGACGATCCCAATTATAATAAGATACTAATATACAATTTGCTGTATTGTTTTGTAACTCGGGTTGTATGCACTCGGATTACGGTGACATGAGATAAAGGTATATAGATGAGGGTTTCCTTTTTGATTATTCTTTCAATGTACTAATCTCATGGAGCCGTGACCTAAGCCTGTACGATTGGTTTTGCTCGTAATCAATTTTATTCAGTTTTATCAATTTTTCGATTTCATATTAGTTTAGGAGATATCTGGTGTTGCCCTATCTACTTTACTTCTCGTCTCTTTACCTGCTCTTATCTTATTATACCATGTGTATTCTCTGCTGGATGTCACCTGCTATATCTCTCTTGTTCCTGTATACTTGTACTCACAACACGATTTCTATGTGTGTTTATGATTCGGATTTATCGATACACGTGTGCTTATTTACGCACGCCACTTGGCATTCGCATCACCACTCGCCGGGGAGTTCTGACTCCCCTGGATCCTCATGTCTAGGTCTCGGAGCTTGGAGCTTATGGATTCTCCCTGTTACTGACCTGAGAGGTGCCGCAGTAGCGTGAATCTCCAGCAGACCGTCTGAAGCCATATCCTTCCAGGCCCCCCTGTGCGTCTCTCTAGTTTTCCTTCTGTTAACTCGTGAGCGCCTTTGTACTGTTCATACTCGTACATCTCTTTGTATTCTCGCATTTGCGCCTAACGATGATGTAATATTATTATAATATTGTGTCACATCTGCTGATAACTTTGTAATTGTACTCATATATTAGAATGTATAATGCCCACGTGCTTCCGTACTCTGATTCT